>OMLB01028452.1:0-12796 GCA_900302555.1 Myripristis jacobus | reverse complement strand
TATCTGCAATAGAGTACAGTGAGCTGTCAGAGAAGTGCGCACTGCCAGTCTTCTTTCTGCTAGTGTTTGCTGTGTGTGTGTGTGTGTGTGTGTGTGTTCGAGCTCACACTAGTCAGTATGAACTATATGCTTGTAAGAAAAGAGGAAAAAGAAGAGGGCATGTGTGGAGTGTATGTTAACATGTTTCTGCCTCTGTGTGACTTGTTTAGAGAGAGTGATTGTGTGTGTGTGTGTGTGTGTGCGTGTGCGTGTGCGTGTGCGTGTGCGTGTGCGTGCGCCTGCATGGACATTTGTGTGTGTGTATGTGTGCGTGCGTGTGTGGATTGGGACATAGAGAGACAGAAAAACAAAGTCTTGCTCATTCTGTGTTTGTACATATGGGTGTGTATACGTCTGTTCTGGGTGTGGATTAGTGACTGAGGCCTGGCTAGTGCTGTTAAAGACAGGAAAGGGCCAAACTGTAGTGAAACATACTCTAATATACAGCCACAAACACACACTGTGCCATGGTGGTACATTCGTGTGGATATGCATTGATGCAGTCAGGTTTGAGTTTCAGTGTGTACTCTATACATGACAATTTTTTTCCCGCAAAGCACACATTTTGAGTAGAAAAAATTAGAAACAGAAAGATGTAAGAGCAAAATCAGTGAAGATAACAAAACAAGTGTCATTTCACAAATCCTTCCAGCAGACAGTGCATGAATCAAGATAGCAGACTTTAGCTTGAACGACCTCCACACATGACCAGAAACAAAAGCCAAACACAAAAACATCCTGC
The DNA here is from genome assembly GCA_900302555.1 of Myripristis jacobus. Lineage (NCBI taxonomy): Eukaryota > Metazoa > Chordata > Actinopteri > Holocentriformes > Holocentridae > Myripristis > Myripristis jacobus. The sequence goes on along the minus strand of OMLB01028452.1, from coordinate 12,015 downwards.
ATTGTTGAGGAGCTAAAAAAATGAAGTTTTATGTGTAGATCTGGCCACTGTACATGTCTTAAATGTTAATGTGTATATACTGTGTGTGTGTTGCAGGACTCAGCCCAGGAAAGTGTCATTACCCGGGACATCCACCGCACTTTCCCCGCCCATGACTATTTCAAGGACTCGGATGGTGATGGACAGGACTCCCTCTACAAGATCTGCAAGGTGAGCTGATAAATCTGATCAAATTAGCATTGGATTACAAAAAAGTGAGGGAGACTTTTATATGGCTGTCCCAAACAGCGGCCAAATATGACACTTTTTGTTCTCAGCGCTGTTGGAGACATGCAACAGTGGAAATGTGGAAATGAATGATAAAGGGTGGCTAGCTCTGTCAGGAGGAGGTCAAGATGACTAGATTTGAAGACATTCTGTTTTACTCCTTTTACGGTCAGTTTCTGTTCTTGACATGCTTGACATGCCGAGTTTTTGCAAAATAAAGTTCTAACTTCTGTGTTCCTAGGAAACAATGAAATAAGAACAACATAACAAATACTTAACAAACTCTACTGACACATGGTGGTGCACATGTGTAAATCAGGTATACTGCAATTCATTTTCAGCTGGATTAATGCAAAAAAGCTCCGTCCAGTAGTTTGGAGAAAGCATAAAGGTTAGCTAATAGTCAGTTCTTCATTATGAATATACAATTGAATATTAAAAGAAAATTATTATAGTTCTTAGAAAGAAAGAAAATGTGAGTCGGCCAAAATCGGAATTGTGAGGTTGGACTTGGAATTGGTCAAGAAAATTGCAGTCGCTCCATCTCTACTATATTAAAGCCAGACTGAAACTGTGTCACTGTTGTCACTGTTCAGCTCTTTTGAAAGAAGAAAAAAGTATCACTTGTGCTTGCTCCATATGCATAATATGTATACTGATGGCATTTTATGCATATACAGCTTTTTTGTGTGTGCCAGTGATCAGCACCTCATGAATTCGGTGCCGATGTGTGTACCTTCCACATGGCTTTACTGCTTTTTGTCTGATTGCAGGGTAGCTTTTGAACAATCTGAGCTAAGTGTGCTTTGCAGGCTGAGACTTAAATTGCAGTGACCAGAAATGCACTAAAAGATAAAACGGCATGTTTCATCTTTTAGTTCATCTTTTAGTTGTTTTTCATCTTTTACAGTTATTGACCGATTCTTTCAATATTTGGCATGGACCTATCAATTTTTGTTGGCATGGCAACAGTATTGCCAGGATAGAGTGCAATTTTGCGCTTAAACTATACCAGCACAGACACATTGTTTGTCTACATACCATAATGTTTTTTTGGCAAAATGTCCCTCTTCTCACCTTTGGCGAAAAGGAGTTTAGTGAAAAACATTTTGATGGAACTTACTTTGGTGAAAAGTAGTTTGGCAAAAGTGTGTATCTGCAGGATACGCCGATGTGTTCTAGTTATAATTTCAGCATAATCCTCAAAAGGACAATACTTCTAAATTACGTAAATGTACAGGTGATTGTGCTACAGGTATTGAAACAGAGTGGTGGTGGTACCTTTGGTTGCTGAAACAGTTTTTCCACAGCATTTACACTTGACTTCTTTTTGTTCAGTGTCATCTTCACTAAAGCCAAAATGTGTTCAAATGACAGACACGACATTTTTCTTTGGTAGAAGCTGCTCAAGTTGCTTAGTCGCCTTGGTGTTTAAGTTCTCCTTCATGTTGCTTTAGTGTCGCGGACTGGACGGGGCGTAGTCACGCAACTGCACATGCCATAGTACATTTTTAAGGGGACATTACATGAACACACAGTGGGGAAAGTATATAGAATTTTTTTTTTTAAATGGCAAAATTATGCTGTTTAGAGGTTCTGAATGTCAGCTTCAATACATTTTTGATTAATTGCTCAGCCTTACGACATAGTAAAAGGGAACTGTTTCCTGGTGGGTGCATTAGTTTTGTTCACATTTAAGCGCAATAATTTTTCATTTTTTTTAAGTCTGTAGAATGCCAGTGAATAACTTCTACAAGATCGTACAACAGAGTTTGGCATCTGCTGTATGCAAACACCAACCGAGGAATTCTGTAAATGACTGAGATAACATAAAGAATTAGCACAAACCTCAAAGAAGACAGACATTGACCTTTAAAGTATTTATTGCTTTGCACTTTTTTCTAATTGATTCAGCATCCTTTCTCCTCCAGATCTGCCCCCATATAGAATAATAAGCCTGTATAAAAAACTGCAGGGTTTAATAATCCACTGGAAACATGAACTCTTAGAATAAGAGTTTGATGCTGGTTAAGAGGTTATTATTTTTGTATTACATTATTTTGTAGGATACCTACAAATGATATCTTTGCAATAATTAACTGCAGCAGTCATTTCTAATCAGTGACTAAATGTAAATTCACTGTGTAACCATGCACAGTATTGTGCAGTAAGCCTTGTGCTGTGCACATGAGGCAAAGTTTAATATTAGAAAAGTGTACTTTCAGTGGGTAAGACTAGTTCAAATACAAACGCAGATCAAAACAGATAAGTGTTTTGTTTATTCATTAGAATGAAAGGTAGCCTCAGAAAGATGATGCAGACTGCGATCAAGAAGTTTTGCTCCTTTGTATTTTCCCGGCACTGCAGAAGGAGAGTGCGGCCGACCGGAGCTCAGGGAGGGCCTGTCAGAAAGGGTTAGTGTCTGGTCTGGACCCAACTAGGTCAGTGGCGAGCCGGCCTTCATTTGTATGCAAATCCATGTAGATTGGCTGCTGATAAGGTTGGCTGGATCTTGAGGCATACACTGAGTGGGTTACAGGCACAGAGGATCCAGGACAAAGTTTATATTCATCTTCATATCCTAATCAGTGATAAGCCTGGATTTTTTGTCTTTTTTTTTTTAAAACCTTTTACTTCTCTAGGGAAGGTCAGCTGAGCTCTGTGCTCTTTTCAGCGACACCCTGGTTCATACTCTTGCTATTATACACATTCACACTGGGAGCTGCCAACTGCAACCAGTTTTCTTCTGCTGGCCACTGAGCAGCTCCACTAGAGCTGGTGGAGTTTGGTGCCTCACTCAAGGGCAGCTTGACAGCACTTACGGAGCATTATTTGCCCACCTTGTCTGTGTAGGTAGGTAGAGAAGAGATGACACAACTGGAGAATGTGGTAAGTCAGTCTGTATATAGATTCAGGGTAACAATGGATTCTTGAGGGTCCAAAAGCTAACAAAAACACTACTGCCAAAAACAGGGCAGACTAGTTCACCGAGCAGAAAGATGGCTTTAGAGAATACAGTAGCACTAGGAACAAAAGCAGCATAGCAGGACTGCACTGTCTTAGCTGATGCACACTTAAATTTCAGCTAGCACCTAGATGCACTAGATGCCTATGGTTAAATACACAAATCCTGGTCAATGAAGCACATTCATAACATGGAAAAATGTATTTAGAAAACACATTACTCACATGCGGTTTCCAACCTGGACGACCTGTGATGTCCAGGCACCTCAACACCCCGGAGAGCATCCATGGCGACTACTGAGGGAGCCGACCCAGCTGGACTCATAACAGACTGGGAATTCAGATTGGTGACCCTCAGGTAGACAGCTAAAGAGAACATTCTGGATATTTCCATGGAAACAAGTTAACGGCAAACAGGATAATGTGCTGACATGCCTCATGAACCAAGCTAATGTGTCGTATCCCAGAGATTCCGAGTCTTTCCACGGACACAAGATTCAGGATGCTTGTTCATATCCTGGTAACATGCCTGCTGATCATGACTATTTCAGTGTATATGCACACATTGAGGAAGAGGGGTATGTGTCCACCCTGCTGAAGTACCCTTGAGCAAAACACAAAATCCCTAGCAGTCATGAAGCTGACCATGACCTCTGACTCCCCCAAGAGAAAAAGACTGTCTCCTTACAAGAGACAGTCACACAATTACACAATTGGAAATTGAACAAAACAACACAAAATCCAGCTGCTGAAGCAGAGGCTGCTTGAAGCCGCTCCACCTCTGAAATGCAGTCTGTGTACGTTGCAACCACAGGTTGGATGGAGTGCACCCGCGCCGCAGCTGTAACAGGACACAGCCATGTCTGGTGGACACAAGGCATTAGAGATGCTTTTCATCCCAGATGCTTCAAGATTTCAAGAGTTTGTACAGCATATGATTTGTTTTTCATATGCAATATTTTTAGGCTGGTTATCCTCATTGTGTCATCCAATCAGATTTCTGTGTTCAAGCAGAGCAGTTATTTGCTGCCATGTCTGCTTTGGTTAGAATAGTGGCGTGTTTTACTGTCACCCTGTGAATTACACCGGCAGCAGCAAGATAACCACCTCACAGCTCTTTTTTTTAAATTTTTTATTCTAGCTTCTAATATGTTTCTAGTTTATTACATCAAAACTAATTTTTCTCATTTTCACAGCTTAAGTTACATATCAAACAAACATGTTGCGTGTTTGATGTCATAAAAGCAGATTAGAGCTGCCTATCTGAACCTAGCTTTACATCTGCACCAATTACTGGTGCAGCAGTGGGGGAAAAAATCAGAAAGAGTGAACAGAAAACCAAGTTCCCAACCATCATCTGAGGCTTATTTAGCACTAATCCCAGTGAGAGCATTCTGTACTGAGAGAATGGCATGCTGAGATTATACAATCGTGATAATAACACCTTTGCCAGCTTCATACAACCCACAAGCACAATTAAGAGCATTATATGTGGCTTTCAATGAATGGTTACCTACACATTGGTACTGTCTGAAAAGGTTTCTCCAAAGTAGTGTACACAAATACAAATAAAAAACAGGGGGAAAAGGCATGGACAAAATATTGCCAATAGCTCCCTGTTTACTATAAGAGCTGGCACAGGAATCAGTAGAGCGCCATGCAGTAGCCCCTCAAACACAGTTGAAACCCTTCTTTGACTAATCCAATTGCTTTCTTGAAGCTATATGCTATATAGGTTGCAATACCACCAGGTTCCACCCCCTCTCAGCCCGTGAAAATATTCTGGCTGACAAATTTGGATTTCACCTACCAGGACCTCCCCCATCCATCTGTCGACTTATATTTCTCCCAGCCGAGGTGGGGACGTGGGAATGCCACACTCCATCAAACATGTCAGCATGTAAATCATACCACAAACAGCACACAGCGGGACCCCTCTATTACCTCCACCTCAAAGTCCAGAGAATCTGGACAGACACATGGAGCGGGTCTCTGGAGGTGCTCTCCTTTTTAACCATGCAGGGACTCTTTGAGATTGGTTGGCACCGCCCTGTAACTGAAATGTCACAAATTGCTGTAGCAACCAACAAGCCCATTAAAGGTTGGCCAAACTGCCAAAATGCGTTTGAGGATGAAGCTAAACTCTCACCTTACTCAAAGTTGCTCTGGGCAACAGCATCAATAAAAATAATCCAAAATGTAAAGCTTTAAAAGTTAAACGATAACACCAGTGATTTTGAATGCTTCTCCACCCTTTACATTGCAACAAACCATTTTGCAGATAATGTGGGTTACTAAAGATATCACAACATACAATCAAAATCGCTTGATTTTCAGCTATGAATTTTAGGTTGAAACGGCCACCTTATAATTGTCTGCTTCTGTGGATACCAAAGTCATCATCATCCATAAACCACAGAACTGATGGTTCTCTGTGAAAAGCAAACTTTTCCCCGGGGACTATTACCCAGTTTCAAGTCAACAAAACACAACAGAACTGCTTTTAGGAAAACAAATGTGGACCACTTTTTTATAGTGATGGGGTACTGTTGTGGAGAAAGTTTGAAGTCTCTGAAAGTTAATTTTCATATGTTATAAAGGTATCTTATAAAAGGTAGGAAAAATGATATAGCAGGTCTAAAATACAACTGCTTGCTTGGGGAAAACATTAGTAGGAACATGAAGTATAGATGTTTTGTAGATGTTGTGGTGTGGTCCTTGAAGCTCACTGGTATTATCTGATAGTCCAGTCAGCCCTCTAAGCCCAGTGATTGGGAGAGTTCATACTCAAGAGTACAGCTGAGCCTTTTTCCTGTTATCACATTGTTTGTTTTCATTTTTCACCATGGCACTCCTTTTTCTGCAACGCTGCATCTCTCTCTCTCTCTCTCCCTCTCTCCCTCTCTCTCTCTCTACCCACCTACCTGCCATTAAGCCAGCGCTCTGCTCCATTTCACGATTATTAAAGTCAAATTGAGGGGTGACAAAGATGAGAGAGAAAGAGAGAGAAATGGATCATGCACTTCAGGTTGGACAGCAAGGTTCGGTGCATGCCATACCTTAGCCACATTAGTCCAAATCTGATGTTGTTTTAAATCATTTTAATGAAGAGTGAAGATCAAGCAAAATTTGCCAGATTGCCAAGATGATGTCAGATACTTTCTAACTTTGAGGGAATAAAATCAGTGGTATGTCGTTGCTCCACTTGTCCTCAATAAATTTAGCCTGTTTATAAAAGCATCTTTGGAAGTTTTGGAGGTAAATGATATTAGATGCAGAGACATGGGGTTTAGTCTGGGTTTAGCAAATTGATTGCTTTTTAGACAGAATAGGAGGAGAGAGGGAGGGAAACAGAGAGAGGAGCTCAGGAGAGAACATGATGGAGAGAGGCTGACACTGACAAAGAGAAATGAGATGGAGAGAGCATCCCCGGAGGGATTGTTCCGCAAAAGGGAAAATCCTAGGAGTGGAGAGTCTCTCTCTCTCTCTCAGGAAATGTCCTGTGTGTGTGCCGATAGTCCAGCAGCATTTACATTGAAGTGGTAGCACTAGTACTGCCTGGCAGAACAACACAGCACAAAGTTCCTAGTGGTTTAGAGACGTCTTGTTCTTCACTTGGATATTCTGTGAGGAAAGTTGTTTTTCTAATTTCAGCATCTTAATATTTTCAACTACAGTGATCATTCCAAGTAAAGTTAAATGTTTACATATTCATATTGCCATGGGCAATGCTTATTAATTGTGGAACAGGGTCCAAAATCCTTACTAAGCATGAAATGTGAAAAATCATGCACTTCAGGTTGGACGGCTTTAGATGATAAGAAATTGAACTTAACAGATTTTTTGAAAACAGTGAAATGTCAGTCATTAGTGATAACTGCTATCTGAGTCTTTATGACCCTTGTTCTCTGCTGTCAAAATCTTGACATGATGATGTGAATGAATTAAATAAATAAAATCACCATTCATCATGATTTATCAGTCAGGAGAAAACAAACAAGCTAGCAAGTTAAATAGTTAACGTTTAATTGGGCAACACATTCTGGATGCTAAGCCAGCAAACGGACGCATGAAGAAACAACCAAATAAAGTGATGGAGGGAGTTTGCGATTCGATGAAAGGTGGCGTTTCTACGACAGTGGAACACTGAGCATGACAAAGTTTTTTGTTCAGTGAGTTTTCTCACTTTACCTGCCATTGGCAGGTCAACAAAAATGCTCATTTTGGATCCCGCTGTGGAAACTACAGTAAAGTTGAGATGTACTGTGATGCTTGACTACTTGTGCAGCCCAAGTGTAAACAGATAAAATGCTACACTGACTGGTTGTTAATTGACTGTTAAATTTTCTAAGAGGAGACAGTGTAATTATTGCGCTAAGCATGTGTGCACACAACAGTCTCTGGAGGAACATTTTTATTTTCTGTCACTAGAGAAATGCCTGTCATTCCTCTTTAAAATTTATCAGGGCACAAAAGTTGTCTGCAGCTGAAATTTTAAGCATCACCAATCAGCAGCCAGTTTCTAGTGCTAGCATTACCGTGTGTCCCGTCTATATGTGCAACATCATACCAGCTGCCACACAGGAGCACAGTGATGTGTTTGACTGGAATGATACCAAAGTGCTGCTGGTACTGTCACTGATACTGTCGCCACCATCCACACATATCCCCCCACAGCATCCTGCCTTTACCAGGAAGGTCATGACTGCTACACTTACAGTAGATGAGTAAATTGGTGTCATTGATCTCTAATGTCTTGGTTTTATAAGGTTACTAATCTCTCTCTCTCTCTCTCTCTCTCTCTCTCTCTCTCTCTCTCTCTCTCTCTCCATGTCTTGTTTTTTTTTTTCAGGCCTACTCTGTTTATGATGAAGAGATTGGTTATTGTCAGGGTCAGTCGTTTCTAGCTGCTGTTCTTCTGCTGCACGTGAGTACACCATTCATCCATCCATCCATTGACTGACAGGCCGCCTCTACACAGTCAAGACACTGCAGAGAGCTTCACAAAACTACAGCAGATAGACGTATACATACATACTTACATAGACATACATACTTAGAAACTCACTGAAAGAAATTCAGTTGCCATAGCAGCAATGAACTTGAAACCAAATTCATTTAACAAACAAAATGCTTTGATAAAGCTACTGAGAAAAATTAAGGTAAAAGCACTACATTTGCTCCCTTTCAGTTAGTGATGAATATGGTCTTCAGTGAAAGTGATGAATATGAGTGAATACGATGGTAAAGCAGTTAGATAAAATCGAGACAGTGTGAAATTTTGTCGAAAAAGTGGTGCTGCAAATGACATTGCTTTCTCTGCCAGCGTTGTGCTACTGCACCGTCTACAGGATTCCAGTGTGTGTTAGTGTTTACAAGGTCTGATAGAGGAGAGGCAAGTCAGCTTTATGATGGACTAAATGAACAGAAAGAGAGAGAGAGAGAATTGTAGGTGTGAACGAGAGAGGAGGAGAGAGAAGGAATGTCCTTGGCTAAAAGAAAGAAATGAAAGGCAGTTGTGAGAGTTTGTGCTGAAGCTGAAGAAAGAAAATATTTTACAGCAGATTGATGGGGATGAATTGATAGAAAGAGGCTGAAAATGTGAATACGATGTTAGGACAATATGAGGAATTGGGAAGAGATGGTCAGGTGGAAAACATACACACAAATGTACTCACGTGCACACGTGCTTTCTCTCACATGTGCACACTTCCCCTTATACACAGTTATTTACGAGGTGCACACACACACACACACACACACAGAGGCGTATGGTCCACACAGGCACATACACACACATTCACTCACAGGCACAGGAAGTTTATAGGTGTTTATATGATCAAAAGTGCATCTTTCCTCATATTTACATCCACACACTACATCCACACACATTAAAAAACTGTTAAAGCTGTACATGGAGAGAGTGTATGAACTAAAGTCATTCAAACACGTGCTGTATACATTGTGCAGTTGGCTTAATAATGAGGCTTCATCCCACTTCAGCCGACAGCACATCCAGCTCTTACGCCTTCAGTAATCAATAATATATTATAGATGATCTATACTGATCTATGGTAGATATTCAGTGTATGACACCCGACAAAAACAGCCTGGAGGTGGCAATAATGATGAACATATTTTTGTTAACCCTAACCCAAAAAGAGAAGTGCCTGATCTTGGTTTTCCTGCCTTGCTCCCAGTGGTCGATCACTGCAGTAGTGTCATGGCACCAGTCAAGTTATGATATTGCCATGCTGCCATAAATAATATCAAGGTGCAATCTCCATACAAGTTTAATGAGATGCCAGGTGTAAACAGAGCTTTTACAATACCTGTAAGCGCATCTAAAATGGATCTTTGGGCTACCAACACTGATGCCATAAGGAACTGTGAAAAGGTTCTTGCTGGCACCATGCTGTAATGGATCTACATCCTCTTACAGAACCACAAGTTATGGAAATGTTCCAAACTTTGTTAAGAACCACAGCTTTCTTCACTCTGGTTTAGCTTTTTCATTATTTTAACAGACCATACATTTCTCGAGTCATCACAGTTCCATATAGAGCCACAACTTTAATCAAAGAGCCTTTGAAGAACCCTTCTACGTGTCTAAGACCATATTTCCTTTGTGTTGATGTGCGCTCAGCAGTAGTTTGATGATAGAACATTTAAAATAACTGAGATTTGATTTGAAGAAAATCTTAAAGACAGATGAGAGAGATGAGAGAGTGGAAGGAGGAGTGTTGGAGGAGAGGGAGGTGGTGGTGAAGGAGAGAGAGAGGTGGCGCTCCAGTTGGAGTCCAGCCAACGAGGGGAAGAGAGGCTGTAGAGGAGGAGGTTATGGAGGTTATGGAGCAGAGAGGAGTGCCAGGATCAGAGGAGGTGTCAGGAATATTAATGGAGGTTCAGGTTTACCTGCAGGAGCCCATTCAACCTCAAACACACACTGTCAGTCTGATTAAATACCACCTCACTTGTGTGTGTGTGTGTGCGAGGAGAAGCATAGAACACATACACCACACAGTGTTATGCTTTCTCCCATGCACCTTATCTCCATCCATTCAGGCAACACACACACACACACGCACACACACACACGCACACACATGTCTGAACTCCCCCTCATCTCTAACATAAACAATCGCTCTCTGCTTCACCTCATCTTTCACACCCTCTCTCTCTCTCTCTCTCAGCAGGCTGTTACTGAGGAAGTGTTGTTTTCTAGTTTTTCCTCTGCCTAATGTCACAACGTGTTTGGAGGTTTTAATCCACCCTGCTGGGGCTGAAAAGTAGTTATGAGGTGACCTGGGTCAAAAGAAAACCAAGTGTTGTTTTTAGTCTTCTTAGAGTGCCATATGGGTGGGGTTTGTGAATAGTTTGTGGTATTATCACAGCGCCCATCTGTAACTGAGTCCCAAAAAGGACCTGAATGAATCAGCATTTTGTTTTGAACGTTGTGTGTTTACCAAATGTTGTCTTTCAGCAGCTGTTGAAACACATGTTTTCAGCAAAGCAAATGAGTCAGATATACATTAAAGTACCAGAATTTTACATGCATAGCAAATCCAAAATGTATTTAGAAACAAATAAATAAAATAAAATAACATAATTCATAGAACATTTTCAGAATTGGAGTCTACAAAAAACGGCACCATTTTTCAAGCACATTGTTCTTTATCCAGAGCTGCTCACATTTATCCAGATATGCATGTTTTTCATAGATAATAAAATTAGTTTTTTGTATGTCTTTATATAATATAACTGAATGCACCATTACGGAACAGCCTGTACAGTTTATGATGCTTTCCGTAGCTATATTGCAGCCTTGCTCATCAAAACAGGAGGGACACATTTTTTTCTAGCTCCATCATGCCCACTTCAGCAGATATGGAAGAAAACCTATTTCCTGGTAATGGAGGAAAGAAAAATGTGCATAGACAGTAGATTTTTGCCACTTCTTCCAGTTCTGAAAATGTAAAAACTGTACATGTTGAACAATTTTACTGTACTGTACTGTAACTTTACACTAATCTGAATGATTTGTGCCTGTCGCCTGTACCGTAGTGACTAAGCAAATTACTGAGAAGACTGAGAATGACTGAGTTAGATTTTGCCATTGAGGGACTGAATATGAAGCTATACAAGTTATTTTGTAGATAACAGGAGCATGTCTCAGGCCAGCTGAAATTGTTTATGTGATGTTCACAGTGTTTCAGAGGCTCTTTGGGGCAGCGTGAGGACACCAGTGCCAATGGTGAGTTTGGTGACCCTTGTCCATGTGATTTCAGATGCCTGAGGAACAGGCTTTCTGCGTGCTGGTGAAGATCATGTATGATTATGGCCTCAGAGCTCTGTACAAGAACAACTTTGAGGATCTTCACTGCAAGTTCTACCAGCTGGAGAGGCTGCTGCAGGTTAGTAATGCAGTTTTAAAAGGAACGGAGCATGGTGATATGTGATTTGAAGTGACATTATACACTCACCTAAAGGATTATTAGGAACACCTGTTAAATTTCTCGGTAATGCAATTATCTAATCAACCGATCACATGGCAGCTGCTTCAATGCATTCAGGGGTGTGGTCCTGGTCAAGACAATCTCCTGAACTCCAAACTGAATGTCAGAATGGGAAAGAAAGGTGATCTAAGCAACTTTGAGCGTGGCATGGTTGTTGGTGCCAGACGGGCTGGTCTGAGTATTTCACAATCTGCTCAGTTACTGGGATTTTCATGCACAACCATTTCTAGGGTTTACAAAGAATGGTCTGAAAAAGGAAAAACATCCA
>OMLB01028450.1:41956-64168 GCA_900302555.1 Myripristis jacobus | reverse complement strand
GAATTAATTCTGAAGTGTTTTGAGTGTTTTTATTTTATCAGCTTAAGTGTTATGCTGCTGCCGGTTATTTTTTTTAAATAATAAGACACTGATCAATCACTCTGTAACAGTTCATGTCATTTTTTTTCTTCTCAACTAGTGGATATCTTACCTCAGTGCAGACAGCATGAGCTCCTCTGTCTGCATCATTACACTCACTGTCTGCCTGCTGTCAGGAGGAGAGTGTTAGTGGCTGAATATGTCTGCTCAGTTTGGCTCTCTCTCTCTCTCTCTCTGTGTGTGTGTGTGTGTGTGTGTGTCAGTCACCTGTAGCTGCCAGTGATTTCACCTGGCAGTGACTCCAATGCGGCCACAGCTGCCTCGAGTCCCATCTTCCTGCCCCGTCACGCGTCTCTTTTTCTGAACTGTCCTCTTATCACATTACAGTCATTGTACGGAGCCTTTCAGAGGTTATTATCAATGTTTGATGGAGAAAGTTGCACAAGCGTTTTGGAAATCACAGACACGTGCATTTTTTTATCGTCTCCCCTGTCCGCTTGAACCTCTTTGTCACCTGTTGCTTTGAAAAGGACGAGATCCGGATGGGATTCGGTAAAATTTCAGATCTTTGTCGGCTGAACAACCTGATGTTTCCTGACCTAAAAGTTGGAAAAGCTGAAATGGGAATGTACTAACTACCTGCCCGCTGTTCCAGCCTCCGTAACCGTGCAGTCAAGCTCCCAGCGCCAACATGCACACACATCTTTTTTAATGATGTTGTTCGTGAACCCGTCTGTATCTGATTATTATTTTTTGTGTCTTTTTCCCTGCACGTGAGGCCGGCCCGGTAGCTTGGCCTGTCATTCCTTCCCAACATGCAGCTCTGTTTCCTGCGCCGGGTTTCATTTTCCATTTGTCTTATTTCGCTCCACCATTCTGTCCTGTGCTTAACGATGAGCTGATATCTCTGTAGGCTTCTTCTCTGTGCAGAGTGGAGCTTTCCTGAAGGGCTGTATGTATAAATTTGACTCATTTTGGAAGTACACATAATGCATTTTTTAAGGTTAATACAGCTTTTTGAATATTTATGTTAATATTTTATTTTCATACAAAACTATTACCGATATTATCGTGGTGGGAAAAATCATAAAAGTAGAACATACAGTAATGAGCCCAACATAGCTGCTTTCCAGATCTGTCTGCGTATGAAACACACACACACACACACACACACACAGACTCAGTCAGACACACACAAAAACAGTCACAATCATACAGAAGGACACATTTTCGTCACACCCACCCACATACACACACACACACAGTAACAGACTGGCAGATTCATATACAGTACACATGTGTATACTGAGGCACACACACACACACACACACACACACACAGGGTGAGGAGTGACAGGGAAGGTAATTGCCACAGCAGGTCTTTGTGCAGGGGAAACCGGACCATCACCTGCATCGTTACAAAGCCGCGCTGCAGAAATGGAGGAAAACAGTTCCCAGTTTCCTGAAAATGAGGCTTTGAGGGGAAACTTTTGGGAGAAAGACTTTTTGGTCGGCGGTTCAGCTCGTGGCGGTTCCACCTCGTCTGCCAGTGAAGCGAGCGAGCAGAGCTGATGCTGTCTACACGGCATGCGATGCATCAAATCCGTGTGTCATCTCAGAGCGTAGGTACGAGGTCAGAGGTTACAGGGTGGAGTGGAACGAAAACATCATAATCCCATATGAGCCTAAATGTAGTCTGAAATCCTCCGGCAGGTCCCATTGAGAGATCCCAACTGATAACCAGGGACGACCGGGTGTTTTCTGATGTGCTTTTACTTGGTTAATTCCTCACTGTGTATGTCTATTGCATTGTTTTATTATTCTACTGTTTGATTGTTTTATTACTGTGTTATCGTATATTTTACATTATTCTTATTTTTATGCTTTAAGTACATATCTACTTCATTTTATTTTATTTTATCATCATTTTATTGGTTTCTAAGCACTTTGTAACTGTTCTGAACGGCGCTATTGTCATTATTAATATTAGGCTATGAATCGTTTTTTGTTTTTTTTTTCCATTAACACTTGTTCGCTGTGCTTGCAATTAGAGCGAGGTCTTCCTGACAGCTGGTATCAGTATTTTTGGACTGACGCCATCTATAGTCTCAATAGTGCCGCATCTTTACATTTGTGCATTTTTTGTGCTCACAAAATTCCACATATTTACTGTTTTTCAGATTTTTTAAAAATTCTTTTCAGAGCGGAAAAGCCTCTGAAACAGCACTCAGATCATCACGGGACACTAAGACTCTCCGGGGAAACCTCCTTTTTCCTGAGGAAGTTCTTTTATCTCCTCGACACAGGGTGGACAAGCACAGACATGGAAAGAGAAAATCATTCAATCACCCGCTGCACGCTAGCTGTAGTCGCTGGAGCGCTCCACTGTGAAATGCTTTGTGCATAATCTGGAGCGACACAATTTCCAGATTATTCCAAATGAATAAATTCAGTCACCGGGACAAAACCGTGGCGTCTCAGGAAAGGGATTAAAAAAAAAAGGAGGGTTTACATCCGTGCATCATGTTGACACAAACACACTAAGTTGTGAAGGTGCACAGAAAGCCTCACAATGTGTTATGGTTTTGTTATTGTAAATTGTAATTAACCATAAAAATGAAAACAATGGGATTTAATCTAAAAGTTGAGGTTGCCATGTTAAGAGTTACTCTGAATTTGGTGGGCGGAGAAACAGCAAATAAGGTGCAAAAGTCATTTTTCTTTGCGGTAGAGGATGATTTTGAGCACACCTACAACTTCCAATTCAATCTTTGTCTCTCTCCACACTTTAATAAAATCAGCACGCACCACCTGAGCTTTGTCTGTAGCTTTGAAATGTTCTTTTTTTTACACGTCTAAACTCCTTGGGGACCAAACGCAGGCTTTAATGAGCCTGCATGTGAGTTTGTGGTACATGCAGGCCTCACTTCCACAGCATCTGAGGGGGAACAGATGGACAAAGACGCTCCACTCACCTCCCGCGTATTTTCTCAAACTAACAGCTTTTATTTTGGCTCGTCCCCCTGACTGAATCTCACCTGCTGCACCTTCCTGGTTTGAGTTTGCAGCAGCCTGCCTCCCGCCTCCTAGAGGAGCTTTTGTACATCAGCCTGCTTCATGTCGCAAAGAAAAAGAAGGCCCTGTGTTCAAAGAGCGCTCACATCCATGACAGGAAACGTATTCTTTTGTCCATTGGCTGTAGCAGTTGGTGCAGATGACGGAAGATTCATTTGCTGCACAACAATGCTGCACGTTTTGCATTTATCTTGAATTAAAATCCCCATTCTAGTTGTTTCCAGGCTTCTTACGGTTCACATGCTAAACTTCACCAGCCACTTTCTCTGCTTCAGTCAGTTACATCTTTAGAAAACGACAGACACAGTGAAAAGTGGTGCATTTTTCAGCTTAGTCCATTTTCTACCTCATTCTTACCGTCCTGAATTAGTTTTTTCTGTTCATTCTGTTCCATTGAATGATAACGGTGAGTTTTGTAAGTTAGTGGTTAATGCAAACTAGACAGACAGGAAGAAATGAGCTGTAACTAATGACACTTGTATTCTCGTTTTAAATTGCAGTCCATCTAAAAATGACAAAATGACAGCAATTCAGTGAAGATTTTCGGAGATCCAGCTTTTTCCGACTCGCAGGAAATTCAAGATTCAAAATGAACTAGTTGTGAATTCATCCCACAAAGACAAAGAAAGAGCATGAACAGTTGGATAAGCACACTGTGGTGTTTTCCCAACGCTGTGCTGCGAACGCGAGTCTGTCTTCTGTCTCCGTGAGCTCCCTCCGGATGCGCTGGCAGTGGCGAGGATTGATCCTGTAACCTTTTTGGCTACAAGACAGTCCGTCCCGCCGCTAAGCCGTCCTGCCAGAAGAGCAACTCCGAACTCTCTCCTGCACCAAAAAAAACAAAGATCGGCCTCTTCGCTCATTTGCATCCCAGAAGCTTTTGTTCCAGCAGCAAAATTTTCAAGAATTGACTTTTTCCAGTTCCGCAAACACACTCCCGTTCACACCTTTAGGCAACTTAGTGTCTTGCATATTCTCAGGTTTAGGGAGGATAAGTTACATGTAAAGGCGTAATTAAATGCAACTGTAATCCGATACAATGTTGTAATTTAACCACAGTTTCTAATTAAAATGGCTTTTTAATAAGTTTCCAAACACTGCAAACTAGTTACACACCTTGCCATTTGTAGATGTCCCGTTAACAAATCAGGTAAGTCTAAGCAGTAAGTACTCTATTACTGTTTCAACAAAGCATAACAATGGGTAGCTTGCTCTCTTCAAGGTGACCAACTACCAGCACCAGACCATAGAAACTGAATGAGCAGAACTGGCATGGGCCTTTGCTTCACGGCAAATCAGAGTAGATGTTTGACTGATGTCACGGAACCGGCACAGGAATTTGTTGTACGTCAATAATAAATAAAAGCAATGTGAATATAACTTTGTGGTTCGTGATTTTGATTCAATTAAAAAAAATAAATAAATAAAAAATTGGCAGGAGTTGAGCCTTTCCTGCAGGTGGTCGGTGGCTTTGTCAGAACATTATTCAATAGCTTTGTTTACAACAATGCAGCTAATCAGGATTAACTTAGTTCACATCTAATTGGCTAATATGCTAGTCTGAGTTAGTCTGAATTAGCTCCCAGTGATTTTTTTGGTAGGTTCACTGGCAGTGTCAGAATACCCTTACGATGCCAGTTCTGCCCACTCACTTTCTATGTTATTATGGATGCATCCAGTAGAATAGTCCAGTGGGATTCATAACAGCGGGAAGTGTACAACAACATGAGACAGATGCTGCGTTGAAGTGCTGTCAGAAATGTAGGAATTACCAGCAGAATGTGACTTAGGAAACCCTCAAAAAATCGTGACATGACAGTCTTAATTCCTGTTATATTGAAGAACTTTTAATAAAATATGCATATGTTACATTACTTTAGTGTAGTAGTCAAAATAGTTAGATTGCTTTCTATAGTTTTAAAAGCTTGAGGGGTCAGGGCTGCGAGTCAAACCTGGGACTTTCTCCCTGAATCACCATGCTGCCCCGCCCCTCCAAAAATAAAATAAAATCATCTTACAAAAACACAGACAGAATACAGTCATGGTCTCTCTCCCTCCTTCCTTGGTTTCACATCAGCCCTGCAAATTTACAAGCAGCCAAAGCCGTCATGTCGGGTGTGTACGTCTGTTTGACTCACAGCGAGGCGGTGCAGCTGAAGGCAGCCTTCCCCAGGGGAACGCCCCGCTTGTCAAACTGCAACTTCTCATGGCACAAAAAAAAAGACACTCTCATCCTCTAAAGCGCACTTTCATGTACTTCCCCGGCGGTGTGAAATCAAACACAGACGTTCCTCACAACACACCAATCAACTGACAAAATCTTTTCCTTCATTTCCATGTTGTTTTTCTTTTCTTTTTCCCAGACGTTTCAGACATATAACACAACTCTCAGTCGGTTGTCATGTTCCAGAGCTGTTGTTTTTTTTTTTTTACTTTTTTTTTCCCATCCCCACACACACACACACACACACACACACACAGGTCCTCTAACTTTGAAGTGAGCAGCTCATGCTGTTTGCTTTGTCTCACATTGCTGTCACACAGGTGGGCTCACATAATTCTGCTCGTTAGGGGAGAGAGGCAGTGGCTAAGATGATGATCCCAATTATTTTGCTGGATATTGTGGTAACAGTTACGAAAAAAAAATCCCCCAAAATGAAAAGTATTCGCCGTTGCTCTGAAAATGTTGTTCTTGTCAGTGTGCAAAAGCCTCAGAAACAGCATTTAGACACTAAAACTCTCCACTGACATCCAGACTACAGTCAGATCCTCCATCATGCCAGCAGAATCAACAGCGACAGGCCAATGTCTGATTTTAATGAAAGGGAAAATATTGGGTTGTAGCCTAGGAATATCATTATTTAGTCCTTATGATTTGAAAAAAAAGCATTTCACTGTGGAGCTTTATTACAATTTTTGGTTGTGCAAACTCTACACCTTGTGTATGACATTCATGCAGCTTGGAATCAGAGCTACTATTATTACAGTTATTCCTGGATTTTGTAATATAAGCTGTAATCTAGATTTGATAAATAAGGGTGACTCTGGTGGTTTGAAAACAAGACTTTTAGGTTTGCAAATAACTTTAAAGAAAGCTTGGGACTCATGAAAAAGGGCACTGCATCAATAAAGGTATAAAGGTGTTTTTTTGTTTGTTTTTTTTGTTTTTTTAATAAAAAAAACTGTGTATTATTTCTTTCCATGCTTTGTAAGATGGCTTGTAATGGCCCATCTAGAGACATGATGCTTTAATTTAAAAAACAAAACAAAAAATCACTAATTCACTCATTCATTCATTTACTACCACGGCTACTACACTGCCACCACCACTGCTAACCCTACAATAATTACTACATCTGTAGCAGTGAGTACAACCACTACTACACCTACAGCTAACACTACTGTTATAACTACAACTACGAATACAACTGCTACTACTCCTATGAAAACTACTAATATTACAACTATTATGATTTATACTACAACAGCTACTACTACCGAGACTACAACTACTTCTACTGCTACTACTTCACTGCTGCCTAGATCCATTGTGAGAATAAGACACATGGTAAGTTAAATAGTCGGCTGCAGTACAATAACTACTGCAGCTACTACAACAACAGCTGGTACAACTACTATTCAAAGTACCACCAGAGCAACCGTGACAATTTACATTTACTGTGAGAAAAATGACAGCAGGCTGAAGCTGTGGTCTCAGTCCGCTGCAGTAATCCCTCTCGAGCGACACCGTGGTGTATCAGCTCATAAGAGTATACATGGCTGGACTTCCTCTCTTTCCCTCTCGTCATTGTTCTGTTCACAGATGCTTTTTCTTCTCCGGCACAAAGTACGGCCCCTGAAAACTGTAATCCCCTGTTTTTCCTCTCTTCTCCTCTCCCTCTTCTCTCCAGAGCCGAAGTTTAACCTCGAGAGCCGCATCCTTAATGAGCAGAGTTATGATCCTTGCAAGATATTAAAAAAA
Organism: Myripristis jacobus; assembly: GCA_900302555.1. Lineage (NCBI taxonomy): Eukaryota > Metazoa > Chordata > Actinopteri > Holocentriformes > Holocentridae > Myripristis > Myripristis jacobus. The sequence continues at coordinate 57,072 of OMLB01028450.1, read as the reverse complement.
AAATAAGGGTGATGTTTAGCATAAGTGACCGGGAACAGCTGGAGGAGTCATGAGAGACTGTGTGTGTGTGTGTGTGTGCGCAATCAGTGGAAAGCCATGAGACGAGAGTGTTGCTTACGAGCAATTAATCTGCTTTCTGAGTTTCCCCTCCACCGAAAATCTTCAGATTCTAGCTCTCATCCCCGGGCGCTGCTGATGGAAAATCTATTTCCTCAGTTTAGGGAGGCCTGCAGATAAAACTGGTTGATTAAAAAATTTGTTGATTGTCATGATCATCCGTTACTGAGTCCAACTGAGAGATAATTCAGTTCAACAGGTAGTCATGTGACTTACTGTGCAAACACACACACACACAGACAATCTGACACAAAGAGAATGATGTTCGATTTTGTGGTTCGATCATCATCCTCCTCCAGGGAGCTTGTCAAGTCAAGTCACGTTAAGTAAATTTTATTTGTATATCCCAACATCACAAATTACAAATTAGCCTCAAGGGGCTTCACAGCAGCACAACATCCTCTGTTCTCACACCCTGACATCGGATGAGGAACAGCTCCCACAGAAAAACTTTAAAGACCCCGTGAAATGGACTCTTATTTTCTTGATTTTATGCATTTCCTGTTGAAACAGGATGTTTGAGCAGGATATGGTGCAGGGGAGGAACGATCACAAGTGCAAACCAATAGGATCTCAGTTTGGCAAAGAAACGCATCCAAACAAAACCCGACCTCTGATCGCTCTGTGGCAAGGATTGGAAGAAGAAAAATCTACCTTCAGGGATCATCAACGAGTATCTCTCTCTACGATAACTGTGCGAAGCATGTAGCAGGCGAACGCACATATATGACACATCACATATCTATTTCTTTATTAGCGCTCTCAGGCCCAATTTGGACTGGAAAGCATTAAAGCAAACCATCACAATTCTACATCCCACATTACAGAATGATTAACTGTGTGCGGCTGCGAAACAACGCTGTTTTTTCAGACTAATCATATTTTAAAAAAACATGCGTGATGAAAGAACCAGCCCCTGTGCTTTATTCAAGATTAATCAAAATCTAATTACCAAATTCCATGTAAAAATTAATCACAAAATAATTAAAACATTAATCTTGAGAGGCTGTTCCTGCCTCAGCTGCAGTCTATCAGCAACATAGCACCATCTATGGATAAAGGCAATTACTCTGTCTGCATACACGCCTGAAGCAATATTTAATATTTATTTAAATCAGTCTGCTTTCAAGAGTTATGTTGTCACTTAGCATATTTTGGCCACCGGAGTTCATATTTCATGTGATTAGAATTATTTGTCCCCCCAAAGAATAAATTATATAAATCAACACATGTAAAAAATAATATAAATAAGAATATGGCAAATGGTGACCCCTCTAGGTTGTTTTTTGTGGCTGTATTTGGCTGCGTCCGAAATTAGTCACTATCCAGTATACAGTGCGTCACACATTTTTATGTAATGTCCAGATTATTAACAGTAAATTTGATCCACTACAAAACTATAAAATGCTCACAATGCACCATAAAATGTGGTGAACAAATAACGGTCATTACACTGGTCTGATGTGCACAGCAATGCAGTGCAACTGTGGCGACCAAAGAAGAAGAATGGTCTGTACGGGACAACAATTCATATGACATACATTTATACTTACATTAATAATATGGAAATATGTGTATTGTTGCTCAACAAACAACTCAAACGGCAGCTTTTCCTCATGCAAACGTATCATTCTTATGATGAAAAACATTCCCCCATGCTAAAAAAATAGTGCACTGCACATATAAATAATGAAAATGTACATAATAAGCAGTGAGTTTTGCCCCGGTGTTCTCCTTTAGAATTGCACTGAGGTTTTCTAAGGTGAGTGTTATCATATTTTTATAATTTAATTTAATAATTTAGCTCCATCTCCCCAGTTGAGGATAATCTTTTCATCTATTAGGTAAATGCTCTACTTATTTAGCCAAGGTATGTACTGTAAATTAGTCATTTAGGCAATGTGAGCCTACACGTGTGCATGGTGATGCAAAATGATGATAGTGGCTCATTGCACAAATTGTTGAGATCTTTTTGCAGATATGGTATGCAACTAATGCACCAAGCAGTAGACCTGCCTTAGTGCTGGTTTAAGCCATGCAGAGAAACAGTCCGAGGTGTGTTTTGGTTAAAAAAAAAAGACTATGAGAACAGGTGGCTCGAGTTTCTACGTTTATAATTCAAGTGGCATATTTTTACTGGAAATAAGTGCTGCTTGATTGCTGCCTGCTTGGCTGACAAAACCACACTTGCACACGATTTCCACCTCGCAAACTACCTGAGTACTACATGAGTACATTTGCACTTCGCTGTCTTGAGTGCACAGTTTGTTTATGAGAAGCCAAAGACACTGAATAGCTAAAAGATGATTTATTCTCATTGGCACAAATGTTGAGAATATGTCATATACCTTCCTGTCTCCTAAGTGGGCGTGGTCAGCTTTTTTCTACCAAGCAATGTCTCTGCAGCAGAGAGCACTGACAGATAGTGGTGAGAGAAACTCCAGATGTTTTCAACTGAAAAATATAAATTTACCTTCAAAATGTCGGAAAAATCTTTGGCTTGTGAAAAACAGGTCCAAAAGTTACGTCTTTAACTATGGGACATGAAAATGGGACATGAAAATCAATCATAATCTGTCTTCTTCTGTTGGAATCAATAGACTCTAGACCTGCCGTTTGTCTCCTGAGGTCGGGCCAGGCTGGTCCAAGAAAGGAAGACGACTTTCTTAAGAGTGCATTACATGCCGGTAGTATAAAGAGCGAAGAAGTCCACGTGCCTTTCAGTCAGTCGACCTGAATTCAGATCCACTTTGAGGCAACACCAGTAGGCTGTTTGTTTCTTATGTATGTTAGATTGCTAACATCAACCATGACCTTTCCCTAACCTTAACCAAGTGCTTTTGATGCCGAAAGCTAACCAAACTCCTCGCTGTTCGCTGTGTGGTGGATAGTGAATGAGTGAACAAGACAGCCATTTGAAACACAGCCCTCTGTGTTTTGCCTCAGTGCCTGCTGGAACAGCATCCAGCCCGGCTTCCTCAAATTGGAAATGAGCAGGTATAGTAAATTACATCTTAACACAGTCTTTTTAAGCATGTGCAGCACTCCTCTGAGCGTCTTGGAATTGATTTATATACTGAATCAAGTTGAGTTCGATATTCATTCCGCAGGCCCGCTTCCTGTGGGCTTCTTTATGGATGCTGGGAGGCTACGCGTGTTAAAGTATATGTTGGTGTGATGCGCAGTTTAATCTGACAATGCAAGCCTTTTGGATGACAGATAGAGATAGTTAAAACATCTAATTTGAGAGGCTGCTGGCTGTCCAATAAAACAATCAATACACCCATAAACTCGACTGCCATTAGTTTCTAAACCTGAGTGATTTCCAAGCGCCCTCAAAGCACGAATCGCTCAAGCACATATTTGTGGACAACCAGCTTTTTCCGTGCAGCACGCTCAGGCTGCAGGCAAGGAGCAAGAAGAGTCACTGACATCACATGAAAGGACGTGGCAGTTTTCCTAACAAATAAGTAGGAGATTTTCTTCATTTTTGTCTTAATTGAACCCTTTTGTAACAAAGCAGTCTAACCGAGATTACATCTACCTCAGAATTGTGTTATGTGCCTTTTATATTTGCATTTTATGACTGCTGCCTTTTGATGCACTGCTAATTTAATAGTTTCGCCAATATTTTAAAATATTAAAGCATGCCAACCTTAAACTTCAAGTAAAAGTGTCAACATATTAATTGTCGAAATGTGTTTAAATGAAAGAATGTAGAGTTTAAACTTTTTTTTTTTTTTTTACTGCAGAAATGTTAAGACCAGAAGGTTATCTTGGAGTTAATAAAAAATGTAAGAATGAATTTACAAATTTTGCATTCCATTGAATTCCACTTTTTTGTTGCTTCTTGGGGAGCAAGATAAGAATAATCCTTTAGCAAATACTTGAAAACCATATTGATAAATATAATACCAGCTTGACTTTTTTCTTAAGGCAAAAGTTATGAGGGGAAAAACAGCACCTAAAGCCCTATTCGGACAGGATTAGTTTTAGATGAGGAGGTCTATATAATGGATTTTTTATCTGAGGACTTGGTGAGGTTTCCACAATGGAGATGGGTGAGTGGACAATATTTACGGATTGTCGTCACACCAAGAATTCACAAACTACCACAGTTCTGCCAACTTGATTGGCACCAATTGCTCATACAAGAAAACATAGTATGCTACTGCAGAATAGATCTTAACTAATTTGCATCGCCGCTCTGAAAAAGTACTTTATGACCTCTTGTTATCATTTTCTGGTGTTGTTTCATTATACATCCACTTTTAATGTTATTTGCCGATACTTGGCACCTGAATTTTGGCTTAGGAAAGTGCAAAAATTTACTTGACAAGACTTATAGACCAGTCGTATCCTTTCCCACAGATATGGTTACCAGCATGTCAATTTGTATGGGATTGCCAATACCTAGGGGTGCATTTACAAGGCATTTATTGTAGGCGAAAGACACTCCAATCTGTGTTAACATGTATGCAGTCTGTAATGACTGTATTGTAAATACTGACATGATGATTCAGACACAACTAAAATCACAGAGATGCTCTGATAATAATCCTATCTCCTCGTGTAAAACTAATCCAAAATAAAGTTTAAGATGTTTTGGTTCCTATGTCCAGCCTCTAATTGGTGAAAAATTGAAAATATTTTGTCTCATTGCTGCACTGAAAGGCTGCTATGCGTGACATCAGAGTCCTGTCCTGTCCTGTCCTTTTTTTTTTTGTCCTGCCGCGGTGCAGAGGAATGGGCCCGGAGAGGCTCCCATTTGTGTCACGAGCATCAGAAAGGATTAATGCTGTCATTTAGGTCTTTCCTGGAATCCCCCTAATCTAATTAATGTCACAGTTTGTATATATAAAGGAGAGGACTTGATAAAGCCTCATCTATGCCAGCATCCTAATGGAGTGATTCACTCCGGCTCGTTCTCATTTTTGTGGCGGGTAAACAGCTAAATAGCTCAGTAGCCCTATCTCTCCACCCCGCTCCCTTTTTGCTCACTCATGCCATTTCACTTCCACAACTTTTTTTTTTCTTCCTGTTTTGTTTTTACGAGAGCATTGTCCTCTCGCCCTCCGTACAAGTGATGTCCTGGGACTTTTTTAACGAGCACATTTCTAGTTTTATATGTGTCGCAGTGAGTTGTTTTTTTTTTTTATGCAATGCATTTCCTCTACATCCGGCCAAGTGATCTCATTGGTCGCCTTGGGGCTCTTGCCACTCCCACTGACGTGATGCTGTATAAGGTGTCATGGCAACAGTCGCTGGGAGCTGGTCGTCAATCATAGGCGGCTGATGTGTTGGCCCATGTTTATTCACATGCGTCATGCCCTCCCTTGTCAGCGCCAACAGCACAGACGTGTCAACAATGCCAAATATGAGGCTTGGCCCTCTGTACCTTGTTGCTGGCGCAGAAAACGTGTTGAGAATAACAACAAATCCGATGTGAATTCAGCTCGCAGTGTGGCTGTGGACGAGATGAAGCTGCCTGAGGACAAGCGCTAATGTTGACAGAGCGTCCATTACATTGATGGTGTCGTAAATGACGGTGGTCATTACGGGATGCTCAGCTCATCTCCATGCAGTTGTACTCCGACTGTATGAATATGTATGACGGGGCTAGTTTGTATTGTTCCATCTTAACACGCCCGGAGGCTTCATCCCGTCGCCCAAATGGTCAATAGATTGACTTTCCCGCTGCGGTCAGGACAACAGAGTCGCTTTAATGTCTGCATTGTTAAGCTGAAAAATCATCTCTTACTGCAAAACGTCACATCCTCCCACATTTCTCTCCTTTTATTGCTCTAATCAATTCTTTATTATGCAAAGTGCTTCACAATTTATTAACCGAGAGACCCACCGGTGATCCTGTCCCTGACATTAAAGTGATCCTGTCACAGTATTTCTTTTGGTTAATAATCCCATAAAACCCATAAAGTATATGCCAAGTTTTGTTATGTTGACAATTCTTATTTTCACCGAAATTAGTATATTTTGATGTGGCGTTGATGTGCATATTGTTGATCAACCATGAAGAGCACACAGCCTCACACAGACCTGAGGCAAGGATGCGTTTACATGCACATACACGTACACTCTTTTCATGCATGTAGGCTATACATTTGCATTAATTGTAGATTTTGCTTTAATAATGGTACCTTGTAGGGGGCAGGATTTACCCTCAGGCTTCTTGTGACTACCTGAGGAGTGTTTGCAATAAAGCATTTCCTATCAAGTCTTTGGTTAATGAAGTGTTTGATTTTTTTCCACATATATTTGGCTGTATGTGATGTTTAGTTTCCTGCCCCTGACACGCACCAAACAAGGTTAACACAGGTGGTGGTGGCAGCATAATGCTATTCTGCACACTCCAATGAGAATGCTTGTTACAGCACATTTAGACATATGGGGTCCTTTGACCTGCTTTGAATGCAAACGCCTCTTTGGCTCTCATAATACTCTGACTTTTTACTGGAAAGTGATTTTGTCTGCAGACCACAGTAGCTGGCAAAAGCCGTATCCACCAGCTGACCAGATGTTTCTTTAAATGTCGCTGCCAAATGATGCTTATGTATGTGAAAGAAATTGCTGGCCGGGCAGGTACACTTACCAGACACAGCATTTGACTGGTGACTGGTGTTACATTCCCACTCCAGTCCCTGAACAGGATGAGCCGTGCCTGATGTAGTGTGTGGTTTAAAAGCACTTCAGCCCCAGCCAGGCTGCTACTGTTGATAAACCTCCTCCAGTTGTCTGCATTAGACCACCGTCCCCTTCATGAATAAATGAACCGACTGATGTTGACTTATGCTGCTTGCAAATTTAACTTGGTGAGGAAGAGGACTCTGGGGCTCAGTATGTTAATGTCCTCCATATAGATTACAATGCTTACTAATTCATGCAGGAGGAGGTAATTTATTGGGCTTTCATATAGATCCCCAGTGGGAGATAAATGCTGTCTGTCCGGCCCTCTGTGGAGACCTCTGAGGATTCATCAAGTGGAGGGTAAATTGGTTTTCCCTTGACTCCGTGGGGAATCCTTTTTAGAAGGGTGTGCTGTGTTGGAGTCCCGCTCTTTTTCCCCCCCACCAACACAAAGCCAGCCTTAATCCATGTAGGGTTTTTTCTACATTTACATTAAAGGCATTAAGCTGATGCTGTTATCTAGCACAACAGCATGTTTCTTTCCCGAGATTCCCAACAATACCTGGCACAAACACGGTGGAGGTTAAGGGTGAGCAAGACAATACATGCAATACATGTGTTCCTCGTGACCTGAATGACCAGGAACCAGAGAGAGGAGCTTGGTAAGGAAATTCGAGCTGGGGAGACAAAAGATGATCTGACCTCGACTGATCCCTGAGGGGAAAATGTGTAAAGATATTTTTATTTATCTTCCAGAAAAAACTCTCATCACGTATGGTCAGCATAAAAAGTATTCACACTCTTTTTTTTTTTTTTAATACATGTAACTTCTATTTAAAAGAAAATCTAAATGAGGAAACTGCTTGTTCCAATATTTTATAATGGAAATGGTGCTAATTTAATATTATTTAGGCTGGTTCAAACATTAATATACTGGCTTTTTCATAGCACATACTTACATTATAGACCTAAGTAGCCCTATGTAGCTCATTAATAAAGAACAAACAGGTGACAGGTGGTGGAGTTTTTGATTGGCTTAAGCTTTGTTCACATCATATCTGCTGTATGTTTCTAGGCAACACGTACGTGACCGTCTTGCTGATTTTGTTTTTACACTTCCAATGCAATATCTAGGGATTTGTGAGCATACCGGGTCAGTCAGTTTTGAATGAAAAGCCTTTAATTAAACGCACAACCATCTACACGACTGAGCCAACGACAAAATCTTACCACAATATTCTCATTGGAAGCATTATGTGAAATACAAAGTGAAACTGTGTGGCATCTTGTTACTGTGTCTGCATTTTGGTTATTTAATTTGCAGTGGTTGGTGGTTGAGAGTTTCGTCTCTGGAGTCTCATGTTGATTTTGGAGGTCTGAGATCGACTCCCAGCAGAGGTGAGTCTTCAGACAGGCTAGGTGATAAAAGAAAGAGAAAAAAAAAAAAGGTACTGTGCCAACCGAAATGACATGACAGCGCCTGCCACCCAGTCTCAAACTAAAAATAAAAATGCCATCCAAAACAATAACAGGTTCCAACTGCAAAAAAACAAATCAAACCATACCAAAGAAAAGGATTCCAAAAATAAACTTCCAACAGAAAACACATCCAATTATGCCAACCGAGTTATGTGCAAGAAATCTAGCCGAAAAATTCTGGTAAACCTCTGTAAAATGTAAATAAATCCCACAACAAATGACACAGAACTCAATAAACTGAAACAAGAAAACGAAAGACAGAAATGACAGGTATCTTGTGTTTCGCAAATATAAAAAGCTATGGAATATTTCACACTGGAAGTTATGACTGGATGTTTCCTACTCTGGGCCAGTCCATCAGGATGCTGGTTAGTTACTTGTTTTGACATCATATCATCGCTGTGCCATGACCAAAATAAAGTGGAAAAAAAACTCAATTCGTACATTTTCCGATTTAATTTCATAGAAATCTCATGTAATCTACAAAGTACTGTCATGAATGAGAGCTTCTATACATACATAATGCTGACAACACTGCACACCGAGGGATCCTGTCAAGAGAATATGAAGTATATGCATGTGTATATTGTGTATTTTCTGTGATAATAAAAGTAGTACGAATAACCTTAATCCTCGCTGGATTTGTAGATTGGTCTTAAATTTACAGAATTTGGCACATTTTTGAAACTGGCCTATTGAATTGGATTTTAATTGTTTTTGATTTTCTAATGAATTCCAAGCTTTATCAATTTACAGTTTTTTTGCTGATTTGCTGAGACGCTGTGAATCAAACCGCCCATATCTGGTTTTGAGCATCTTTACTGAGTGATTTCCATTCCCCAAAGCCCAACACTAACCGTGACCCTTGCCACTGCTTGCCTTACCTTAACTTTGACCTTAATCTAATCTCAAAATAATCCTAATTCTGGTGGATTTTTCACATCTTTCTGCCCTTGGAAGGAAATTTGACCCGCATAAGAATAGAAATACAAGAAAAGAAACACACACTTATTCATGCACACACACACACACACACATCGAAGGGATTTAAAACCTGATTAGTCCCTGTTTGATGCTGGACAATGTGTCTGCTTTGAGTTGATTGCCGGAGTTCCCCTGCTGCAAACTGGCATTAAAGCTGCTTGATTACCTCCAGCTCCTTTTCCCCTTCTGAGAGGGGAGCTTGCCTCCTTTCCCAACCGCACAAGTGGCTTTATTTGGCTAAGTGTTAAGACAGAGATGAAAAATGCCCCGGTGCTGACTGCTCGAGACACATACACATGCACACAGCGCATTAGAAAGTAGGCGTCTTTCCCTGCGGTGGCGCGCTCTCATTGTGGCAGAGGGGTTGTGGAGAGAAATATTGAGAAACGAGTTCGCAACAAAGAGGCTCATTAAGGCCAGGGAGGCTGTTTATTTATGAATTTGTATTACCCTCTAACTAAGCCGTTGATACCTTAATTAACTTCATCAGTCATTGCTATAACGCAAAATCCGTTGGCTTCTGTTGCTCATTGTTTCTCTGCGGGGCGGTTGTTCTTTGTTTTGCTGTTGTGACCTGCTTTGCCACCGTGCACGCTGCAGGAGTTCATCTTCCCGGGCCCCCGCCTTGTCTGTGTGTGTTGCTGCAACAACTAGCCATCGCTCTCCCCTAACCCCCTTCTGGGACAGTTGCAAAACACGGCTGCTAATGCCACTGCAGAGCGAGAGGACGAAAACAATATGAGAGAGAGAGTAAAACCTTCTCCGGATGGCGTTAGTATCACCAGGGGTGCGCGGTAATTTGATTTTGCCCATGCACATTGATAATTTCACACACGACCATCTTGTTGCCTCAAAGTATTGGAATCCACTTCTAACCCTGTGGCTCACTTTGCGGTCTATTGCAAGGAACACGGCCAATTTACGTTGCTCCAAGATATTGCCAAATTTGTTACCGCCTTTAAGCCCTTCCGGAACGTTATTAGTATTACCAGGAGAGGTCGGTAATTTGATTTTGCCCATGCACGTCGGTAGTTTCAGTCAATCATACGGGCGGTAAAATAAATTACTGGGGGACCATAGTGACCCTGGGACAGGAAAAACTCTCTTAAAGTGGCTTGCTTATATTGTACTGTGAGTTACTGCTGCTCATGAATTTCTTTTCCCACTTGTTCTTCCGCGTTTCCAGGCATCAAGCTGCTTCAACGCACTCTACTCATTCTACTTCTTACTTTTTTCCAATAACTTCTGCTGTTGCAGTGGCCTAATTTGTCCACAAAGATCAATAAGATTTCATCTGCAGTAATCTTAGTATAATTTAGGGAATGGTGCTACTCCGTTCCACTCTGGCTATGTGGCTGTTGTAATCCAGATGTCAGGTAATTGCATGAGACACCAGATGTTGATCTGGATTAGACTAAGATTATCCACTGACATCAGCGTGACCATCAGATGTCACTTTTTTCCCCTTTTTTTCCCCGCAAGAAACTGATGACCTGTGCTGCTGAGGTAAAAATTATACACCTTAAATGGGCTCCCACATTAGGATTAGACCAGTAACACTGATTCTAGTGTTTTTGGATGTAAGATGACAATATGAGTATTACTAGGTTTGACCATGTTCATGGCCCAGAAATTCAAAAAGTGAAAGTATTCAGTGTTTCTCCATCTTTATTCTTGTCAAAGTGAAAAAAAAAAATTTCTTACCTTAATTTTCTTATTTTTTACACATCCCCTAATGCTAATTTATTTTTTCCATTCATACAACATAACTAGATATATATTTTACATCAGTTTTGCCTAACCTGTCAGGCTTCTGGGTTGGTATTGGTGTATTAAATTAGATTATTGCATCTGTATTCTGCTTGTAAGCAAGAACAGGTAAGATATTTCTTCCTGAGGGGTATTCCAGAAAGCAGGTTTAACAAACATTAGCAAAAAGTCAAGTAAATCTGCTACTGAGAATGTTAGTGAGTCTAATCTCTTCTTGGAACCAATAATCCCAGGTTACCCTTAACTCTGGGTTTAGTGAGTAAACCCACTTTCTGGAACACCTCCCAGGTCGCATCATGTCCAATTTCCCCATTTCCCTTTCAGAAGTAAAACTTTAAGCCAATAGCTCCAGTCTTCTTTGTTGGATTAGGAACTTGTCAGTCACGACCCAAAAACCAACTCACAAGCCAAAACAACTTGAGTTTGATTTTATACACTTGCATCTTCAAATTGCCTTTGTCTGAGTTGTTTTTCACATGTCAGACAGTACATTTGAGAGTGATAAAAGCTGGAAAAAACATCTAAGGAGATTTAAAACCAGTGAGCGGATGAAGAAAATGAGCAAAAACTCCCTTTCAAAACCGACTTCATTGCAGGTTGTACACACTGCTGAGTAAACTTCTCCCACACACTATGAGGAGTTCTCCCTTCAGCCACCTGATATAAAAAAAAAAAACAGCAAAAAACAACACTCTGACTAGCTGTTGTTAGGGAGGAAGCTGCATTATATCAGAGGTGGATGACAATATCGAAAATATTGTTCCAGTGTGTCAGGTATTTGACCAAAGCCACACACCTGCCCACACACAAGTGCACAAACACGCCGGTGACAACATTTGTGACAGACTGAATATACAAAAAAAAAAAAAATCAATACTGAGGAACAAAGACGGGGACTACAATATCACACATGGAATGAACTTGAAGTCAAGGTCTTGTTCGGGTTTATCTGTTCACATCAACATTTGATTTCCTGCGGCCGAGTCTCCCCGCTGCCATGAAGGAGGCGGTTAACAAAATATTTTTCTACCTTCCTCAACTGAATAAGAGACAGTTTTTTCTAAGGGAGAAATGCGGAAGGAATTATAATTCTAATAGAAATGGCAATAGTAAATATTGAATCAATGCTTGTTGCCTTTTTGTTTGTTTGTGTTTTGTTGTTGACAGCAGAAAGTACCCACAATGCCTTGCCGCTTTGCACAGATGGCAAAAACCAACAGTGAGAGCAGCAGAGTGTTAACACGACATAGCCACCGGTTTAATATGGGAGTAAGCCGGGCTTATTAACAGGGATTTTACCATCAAGAGTGCGAGCTTAACCAGGTTACTCTAACCCGGTGGTTTTAGTTTCTTGAGTAATGAGTTCAGAACGAAGCTATCTGTGCATGTAAACACAGCCCAAGTTTCGGAGACAGAGAGGGAATGAAAGATGGAATCACAAATTGAGATGAGAGAGAAAGAATGAGAGACAGAGAGACAGAGAGAGAGAGGAAGGGAGCACCTGAGGTCCTGCATCTTAAAATCCCAACTTGTAATTTACACGGACTGCCTCACTTTACCACACGCTTAATTACCCTTGACTGTTCACGGCTGCATAATTACCATTCTCTTATATTCCACAAACGGACGCAGAATCCTAATAGGGGGGGGGGCATTGTGTTTGAGCGTTTGACTTTGGGAGAGGTTGCTGCGCGAGCCCCTATAGCCGGCCATAATAAAGGCTTTAATCTTGCCGTCCAGGTAATTTATAGAGAGGGGGAGGAAGACGGCTGATAGATAAATCAACTAAATGAAGAGGGCAACTGCAACCGCATCCCATGCTTGGTTGGCCCGCGGGGGCTTCCAGTAGGACAATATGGCTCCACGTGCTACAGCGGGACACTTCATTATGAGCTACAGTTGTGTGCTGCTGCTATATGCTATCTGTTACTCAGTGAATATGGAGGTCAGCGTGTCTCAAATGATTTTAGGGCTCGAAGACCTTCTGCAGGGCTAACACACCTCCACGCAGTGCGACAGGACATTTAATTTTGTCTTGTGCCTCATTTCAACGGGCAATAAATAACTCGTGACTTTTGGCGACCTCTGCCGGCAACAGCGCAGACACATCCCTGGAACAGATTACAGGAGACAATAATGTACAGAAATATAAGTTTAAGCCATAACTTGACAATAGACATAAGGTGTAAGGTGCTACTTTGAATAAATATCCGACAGAAATGTGTAGAAGAGCAATACAGCTTTGTCACATGCTGTTTTTGGCATCTTTGAGCAGTTGAAATGGGTGGTGCGTGTGTGTGTGTGTGTGTGTGTGTGTGTGTGTGTGGAGGTCTCAGCATCTGGCCAAGTAATAGTTGAGTCACTGTTATCGATCAGCAACCTTGTAAACTCTCTGAAAATATATTACGGTCATTTTGTGCTGCAGGACCGACTTAATGAAAATGTTATGACAGCGGAGAAACGCTGTGTCTGATACTGCAGGATGAAGAGCCTCCACATACACACAGGCTTTCATCCCCCTATGTGCTTGTGTGTGTGTGTGTGTGTGTGTACATATTTATAACCTCAGACACAACATTTTGTTTACTCTCGTTTTGTCTTCCTGTTGTTTTACTTGTTGCTTGCTGTAGCTTGTTTGTTTGTCTGCTTGTTTCATTTTTATGCAATAAACCATTTTGCAAATCATTCAGGGGTACCAAAGATTTCACAACATGTAATCAATTTTTTTCAGAGTTTCATATTTGAATTTTTGGTTGAAGACAAAAAAAAAAGCCTATTACTGAAGGAAATGATTTTTACTAATAATGATGAAAATTGTGTAGCCCTTACCTAAATAGGTAAAAACATATTCAATAGCACAACATACTGGACAGAAATAACCAATGGAACAATCCCCTATTGCTCCCATTCCTCCAGTGGCGCCACCCAGAGGAGTCTATGTGAACAGCACTACCTTGTGACCCACAGAGACAGAAATGGAAAAAAACAAATGGATGTACGCTTGAAACAGCGGTACAATGCCCTCCCCTCCCCCGACCATCGAGCGCTGAGGCACAAAGCCTCAGACACACCAAAATAAAGGACTAATTGCTGCGCGGGGATGGTGTGAAAAATGTCGCCAATGGAAGGAGACGCGCCAAATGGAGGATTTGACCTACATCGGCTGCAGGCTGAGAGGTTTTTGGCGAGCTGCGTGGCTGCCAGCGGTTGCAGGTGGAGCTGAGCTGGAGATCTGACATTAATTAGGAGGAAGAGGACAGTTTCCCCGAATCCGGCATGGCTGCTCATCAGCTGTATGACTCCCAAACTGTCTGTCTCTCCCTGCCCCTCTCTCTATCTCCCTATCTATCTATCTATCTATCTATCTATCTATCTATCTATCTATCTATCTCTGTTTTTCAGCCTTTTCCAGTGGATTTGAAGCAGTCTTGACAGAGCTCCCAGTTTTGATTAACGGTCCAGCTATGAGTCAGAATCTTGTAATTGGCGACTGACTTTCACTCCCCTTTTTTTTTTTTCAAATGTATTTCTGTTTTTTTACTGGCTTTACCCACTGACAGCACAGCTCTGAGCCGAACTCTTGCAATGCCATCCGAGTTAGTGTCAAATTTGGTGCCAGCCCCAGCCCAGAATAAAAATTTGGACACTTTTTCACAGGATTTGAGTCATACGTTGCCCGAAGAGGGAACCTGAAAAAGAGGTTGGAAGAGTTTGTTGGTGTTTATTTGTGAACTTGGCCGGCACGGCGACTTAGGCTGCGAGCTTTCAGAAGACTGGTGATTTGATCAGCCTTGCTCTCTGCTGCTAACTCAGCCTCATCATGTAGCCTCAGTTTTATCCTGTTTTTACCTACCCGTCATGTCTCCTTAAAGCTGCAGTAGGTATTTTTCTGACGAGAGGGTGATGAGAGCTCAAAGTTTTTTGTAAACACACACGGTCAGTCCTGCTTCTGGGTTCACTGCCGGTCACGTTTACAAAATCGAGGGTTAAAGAGGAAAAAAAAAAAGGTTTATTGGATGGAAATGATGGATACATTTCACTTTCACAGGGTTTCCATTGGATTACCTGGATTATTTTCTGACCTCCAATTCGAAAACGTGGCAAAGCTGCAATAAAATAAA
>OMLB01028450.1:22897-33572 GCA_900302555.1 Myripristis jacobus | reverse complement strand
TGACGTATTCAGATTGATTTTAGAAACTCTGGAGAGACAAACTGGATCTGAGCAACATTTAGAGGTGGTTTGAAATGTGACTCCAATCGGATTTCTATGGTTGCGTCTCAGTCCAAATGCTCAAATTGGATTTCAAACTGTTTTTTTTTTTTTTTTGCGTCACCCTCAATGTGACACAAAACAGCGAAGTCAAATCCGGAGTGATGGAAGTGCATCAGAGCGGCTGAGCAGAATCCATGCAGCTGCCGGCAGAGCGGCATGGAGGACAACACGGAGAGCAACAGTCCATCCATCCACAGATACTGAAGTAAGCTGCCATGTCACCGGCGTACATAGTTACTGACACCTACATTGTTACCCCAGCAACCCATGCAGATAGGTCGGTGAAATCTGCACACACAAACCTGATCTGATTACTTGCAAGTGAGTGTGGACAGTTTATTTTAAAGATCTGATGTGAGAAACAAAGCTGATCATAGGGATCATCGTGTCTCCTCTCCTCAGTCAAAAAGGAATATTTTGTCTTCTGGTTTATTCATGGAAGCACTGAGACTCCCTCACGTGTTATTAAAGCTTCATGGTGAGCCCGAACAGGACTTTAACCAGACTGTGGCAGCCCGTCGGGTTGCTCCACCCAGATAAATGCAGCCACTGTCACAGCACAGAGGTTTGGGGTTGGCTGCAGCAAGCAGTGGCGGGTTGATAGACGTCCTGTCACCTGGAGCGGCTAAGTAACAGTGCTGCTTAGGATTGCTTGTTATTCTTTTTAACTGGTGCTTCCAGCTGAAATTTTGTTTTATCTGCCACACTAAGCAGACTAGTTTACAAGCCTTGTGTGTTCCTTCACATTAAACTCCTAATTATCTTTTGTTCAACTGTTTTAGAGGCTAATAAGTAAGGATTTTACCGCGCCGTGGAACAAAATGAACATATATTTGTGGGCCTGATCGATTCGTTGATTAGTACCAACGATTTGATGATTATTTGGCCATCTGCTGGGACTTTTGGCTCTCAAAACTCACTTGCTGGACCGTATTGCAGCAAAAACTGTTCATCCACTCAAGTTTCAAGACAAAAGCCACTTTGAAGTTTCATTCACTTTTTATTTTAGTGTAGAATCTTCCACCTGTGTTATATGTGGTCATATATAAAACATATAAGACTATAAACGTTTGTTGTTTTGGTGTGGTTTATAAAATGTCCATCTTGAATCAGAGTTTTACACAAGAGATTTGCAACATAATTATTGTATTTTTTTTTCCTCAGGATGCTTCAAGTGAATTGCGCTCTCTCTCTGTCTCTTTCCCAGGTGAGACACACAGGTCTCTTGTATGGCCTATAGGGTCCATATGGGACGGAGTATCTCTGCAGGCCTGTAGGCTGAATATTACATGTGATGTGAAATTGTACACAGAGCAGGCCAGGAATAACCTGGTCACCCCCATCGCTGACATTGAACTCTCTGGGGCTTCGGTGACAAAGTCGTTTCTAAGAAATTCCTGTATCCCTCGAGAGAATGTATACGTTTGTGTGTGTGTGTGTGTGTGTGTGTGTGTGTGTTTACATGAGAGTGGATCCTATGCGCAAACATGGATGTCTGTAGGGTAAGGAGCGCAAGCATTCCTGTGTGTGTGTGTGTGTGTTTTGTCCTTGCGTGTGTGGTGGAAGTACATACATAGGCTATACGTTTTTGTGTATGTGTGTGCGTGTGTGTGTGTGTGTGTGTGTGTATGTGTGTGTGTCTGTTTCCTGCAACAATATAAGTAAGGATTCTCCTGGGGCATTCTGGTTAGCGGTGACAAGGAAATGGTGGACAATAGTGGCTAGTGGTGGGGGGAGAAAATAATAGAGGCAGCTGCAGTTGCACAGCGAGAAACCACATCTTGGCGTATTCAACACTGCAAGATTAGAAGTTTGCCAGATAAGAGTTGAATAGTGGAAGATGGTGGTATAATCTGGTGAAGGATTATGATGATCCATGTTCCTGATTGCTAATAATAAAGCAAATTTCAGATATTTTGTAACTTGTGAATCCCCAGCAAACCTGTGTTAGCCCGGTTAACTAGAAAGACTAGAAAACACAGAGTCTGTGGCTGTAATGACACTTTATTTTCTGTCCTCCCCCCTTCTTTAAAAGAGACAGGCAGGAGTGTGTTTCTCTGAATCTGTGGTCAGGCATGCATATATATAGTCTGTCCTGGTTAACAGATATCCAAACAGTCATCCAGTGTCATCCAGCCTCTCCGAGTAATCAATAGCAGTCCTCTCCAACACACTGGCCCCTTATTTATGTCTGCCTCTGGACTTTATGTGGATAGGTCAGAGTGAGCGCTGTCCTAAAACAGCTTACTGCAGCAGTCCAGCCTGTGCACGGTGCGGAAATTTATTTTTCTCATTTAGTATGCTGTACTGAATCCAAAGTTTAGGAGTTCATCGATCGCCTTTGCTCAGGCATTCACTTGTCACGTCCAGTGTGTTAGGTGTGTGCGGGCTCGGTCAAGCGTGTGAAGTCTTAATGGGCTCTTTGGGCAGGCGGGGGGGACTAGGTGCATCTTGTGTTGAATTTATGCAACTTTGCAGCATTGTGCAGACCGGTGCAGTTAATTAATGTCACGTCCCCGTATCAATTTTTCGAACTTTCGCACCAATAATGCAAAGGCAGTGTCTGAAAATACATCCCCTTGTGTTGTTTGTGTTGTTGTTTTGAAAGCTGAGAATATTAATCATTTCATATTGATTTTTTGGGAGTATGAATAAAAGAAAAAAAGGATTGTCCTTAATAAACTAGACAAAGATCAAAGATTTTTTTTCTGTCCTTAAGTTGGGTTTTGTATTATTACAATAAATTCCCTTTGGCACTGGAAATGTGAATGCGTAGCAACCTGCTTTTTGTCCTTGGAGCCCTCCAGTCATGTTTTACTTTCTTCCACTGATAACTAAAAAACGACTTTTCTTTGAGCAATGCTGGGCACTGAACCCAGGCCATTATGCAACAGTCAGTCAGTATCCGATTACACCTCAGACCTCTATTGCACTGTCCCTAATGCTGGTGTCAAGCAAAGAGGCCTGCATTTAAACGATTTGGGTGTTCAGCCTCCTCCACTCAGACTGAAATCCATTTGTTTTGCAATAGGTTACTTAGTTCTGTCTATCTACCGTAAAAATGTGCCTCAAATTTATAAACCTACATGCAGCTGAGGCACACATTTCAGCAGCTACAGGGGCTCATACATAAACCTCACTGGCAGGATTGGCGTGATGTTATGGGCTGAGACGGTCACAGCCGAGAATTTTCTTATTCATAAAAGCCGATCACCAGGTCGGTTTTAGCGTTTACTTTTTTTTTGTGGCACCATCATCACCGGGTAGCGGCGTGGAGAATCTGGTCGAACTCCAGCCAAGAACCTCAATTTTCCTGCCTCTGCTACCATGGAGCTAACATGGCTGCCGAGGCAAAGTGGCAATGCCCGGACTTTATGTGTGCCTCCGCTGCTTTTCACAGCTGTCTGGGAAACAGAGGGGTGGCTGCTGTGGACCTCGGCTCAGGTGATTCACTGCTGGTGAAATGCCCCGACGAATCCTGTCAGCTCTGCTTTAGTAACACATACATTTGACAGCTGCATCTGTCCTCACCACGTCTCCCCTCCTCTCCCTGCTCCCCTGTGTCCGGCTAATGCCCCTTGCTTCCTCTGCTCTCCTCCTCTCTCCATCTCCTCTCGCCTCCCATGTCCTTCTCCCCTGACCTCTCTCCCCTTCCTCATCTCTCTGCTTCTCTCCTCTCCACTTCGTTTTCTTGCTCTCCTCTCCTTCCCCTCTCTGCCTAGATCTTCACCTTTCCTCCATCCTATCTCATCTTTCCTCCTCTTATTGCCTCTCCTCTCCTCATATCCTATCTTCCTTCCAGCCTACTTCTCTGCTCAACTCCTATACCACTGTATCTGTATCCCATCTTTTCCTCTCCTCTCCTCTCCTCTTCCTTCTCTGCTGTCCTTGTGTCTGTGATCTTGCCAGCATCTGCATCCAGCGCAGCGTATAAATCACCTTTTACCACCGAGAATCCCCGCTCGCTCCTCCTCCTCCTCCTCTCCTGCTGGCCTCACTCTGTCGGAGGACGGCGCAGGAGGAGTCGATGACATCACGGGGCTCTGCCTCTGCTGTGTGACCCATTTGAAAAACCCTTGAACAACCTAGTCAACATGTTTTTATATAGTAGGTGTTAAGTGACTGAGAGTGCTGTCCGCTGTTGCCGTACCCTGGCAGCGACTCGGATGACATCAACGTCTCGTCCTTCTTTCTTACCCCGTCCTACACTCTCAGCACAAAGGGTTCTCCACGGCACCAGAGCGTGGTTCTTAGGAGCGGGATCCCTGTTGGTGCTGCGAAGACTTTGGCAGGGTTCGTTTGCTCAAATGGGGTCAACCTGGAGCCTTTTTGGTGCAATACGCAAAACATTCAATGCAATCTGGACAGAAGACAGCCAATGTATTACTTTATTTATCCAATGAATTATTTCAATTGATTCGTGTGTTTCCAAAACTCTGGTCACCTTAAAGGAACTTTCTAAAAAAAACCCAACAACAACACTACAGTATATGCTGTTTTCTTTATATTCTGATTTACAGTTTTTTTACCTGAAGGAGTAGAATAGGAATAGGAGTTTTTTGGGGTTTGCTAACCAATGCTGATCCACCATTGAATGCATCATGAGGTCAGACCGCTTTCACATTAAATCATGCAACACCACAGTCAAGAAATCCCCTACATTACATTGATCTCTTATCAAATTAGCTGTGAGCACTGTGCAAAAAAGACATTATTCCTTGATCACTGCAGTCAGTCTTTCTCTTGTCCAGAGCTTATAAATTACTGTCGCCAATAATAAAATCATTTCAAATCGATATTGTGTGTCAGATGATTAATGTCTTTGGTAAGTAGCTGTATAATGTGTGGGGATAATGAACATGAACAGTGAGCTGTTTCGTGCAAGGATCTTGAATCACCCTGTCATGGCACATTTTGCAATAATGACCGGCTCACTCACATTTGCAACCCTGATCAAAAGACCCCTTGAGGAACCCTCTTTTTTCTGGGTGCAGGCTTGGCTCTGTCTTGTTGCCATGGCCATGCAGAATTTACCAGTGCGCCTCTCCAGCCCGATGCGTCCCTGGGAGCTGTGAACGCCTTGGTGTGGGTTATGTTCAGCCGACATATCGGGGATACGTCTCGCAGAAGAAGGTGGTTAATTAGTTAATGTGGTTTGCAGTGCAGGCGGGCCGGTGACACCAGTTCACAGCACCTTGGAGAGGAGTTAAGTGAAGCGATCGATCGGGCCAATTGGCATCGGCGCAATGAGGAGAGGACAGCTTCTGTATGCATGGTGAAGTGGAGGCAGCCTCGCTCCCTCAGGACAGAAACAAAGCCTGATGAGCAGGGAGCAGTTTAATGGAACGGAGATGGACAATACTGCCTTCAGCTTGGCTCAGATTGGAAAACAGGATAAGCTGCGCAGTGTAATAACGAATATAATAAGATTGCAATCCTTAATGAAACACAAATAATAAAAAAAAAAGAATAGAGAAAACAATGGGGATTGAAATATGAGGGGGAAGAAAAATCATATGAAAGCCAACCAGTGTAAAACTGTGTTTCAAGAGTGAAAACTGAAAAGATGACGGTGATTTTGCTGGTTTAAGAGGCAATAAGAGAACAAAGGCAGAATGAACAATAGCTTCGCTGTCCATCTTTATTTCCTCCAAATGTTAAATCATGTTTGTCAAGGATCCCGGCCTCTGTGCGCTGATGTTCTGCCCGTTTATATTTTTATATGTTCATATTTTGTTTAACCAGTGAGGGTTCACTTGGTACTGCAACTTTTTGCTTCACATTTGTGCCGTTTAACACATTCACACTGAAAGCTGAATTAGATCATCTGTGAGGTTAGTGCCCTGCTCAAAGGCCCCTCAACAGTATATATGTATTACAGAAATCAGGACAACTTTTTTAAATAAAAAAATTCCAAAATTATATAATTTTAACAAAATAATTCAACACTCTGTGCTCTAATAAGTATACATAGACACAGGAAGCCTTGCTATTTGTATCCCTGCATCTGTCAATGTTCCTGTTAACATGATGCTGTAGGTTTCAAAAGGACAATAACAAGTTGTATTTATATGAAAATAAATATTTAACACTTTCTATGATTATTTTCTGCACAAATAATGAATTTGAAAGGGGCAAATGGTTTGTAATTTTTAAGTTTATTGATCATTTAACAAATTAGTTTACCATTCAGTGAGTGAAGTACAGCTACTAACTCTACTAAGTATACCCACTACTGTTAGTATGAAGTAGACCTAATGCCATTAATCTTCTCTGTAAATTTATGGTAACTATTAGCTTTGCTGTTATCAATACTACTACGCGTGCTGTTACTTTTACTATTCCTACTACTTCAGCTATTACTGTTGCTATTTTCTTACTGTGATGGAAATAACTTATTTCACTAAAACCGTTATTTCTTCCTGGAAGTGACCAACCCTGTTTCCATTCAGAAGACATATTTTAAAACTTCCGATATCGGTGTCCCTCGTTGCATTAGGGAACTATTTCACAACATTAATCATTCAGTGCTGACATTGCTTTCACACCCACACTGTAGATGAATCGCTTGACAGATAAATGGCTGATCAAAGCAGCAGAGAAAACTTCCATCTGGAGGACCAGGTAGTTCGATGACCTCCTTTAGTTGCTGTTTCTCTCTCTCTCTCTCTCTCTCTCTCTCTCTCTCTCTCTCTCTCTCTCTCTCTGCTGACTCATAAGTGGTCATCAAAGCTGGATCCCCAGGTAATAACAGCACAAGTTACAGCTGGTAACCACAGCTACAGAGACAGTGATGAAGCAGCGGACGCAGAGAAAGAGAAAGACAGTGACAGAGAGAGGGGAGCACAGATGAGAGAGAAGGAGGGGGAGAAAAAGCAAAAAATTAAAAAGAGGGAAGGGAAAGCTAGGGAGAAAGAGGGGGAGAGAGAAACGAAATGGGGGAGGCAGAAAGAAGGCAGACGAGACAGACCTGTTGCACCAGAGAGGCTAAATATATTGATTTGCAACTTGTCTCATCGTGTTACTCCAGAGAAAGTTTGCTGTATCTCCTAAATAACTTCTGGCAGTTTGTTTTCATTTTATTAAAGCGAAAGGTTAGCAGCTCATGCATTATTTGATTATTTATCTTAAGTAGCCAGTCCAGGCTACATTCACCATTTTTGGAAAGATTTTGCTGTTTTTTTTCTTTCTTTCTTTTTTTCCCCCCAAACCCTATAAATAGTGGTAATTCAAAATGACTTTTCTTGCAGTGCAAGGCTAGCGCCACCTAATGGCACAAGCCACATAAAGCAGGGGAATGACAGAAATGGAAGGGACGTGAATGAATTTTGTGAAATGAGCATAATTTTGTGAAATGCAAATACATGTCATATGTCAGCCCAGTCGATTGTCATGGGAAAACAGGACATTTGTAGAAACAAAGGATATGTTGAAATGTATTTTTATGTGTCATGATGTAGTATAAAGCAAGTGAAAAACACTACATTAGGACGGAGGATGGCTGGTGGATGGTATATAATCAACAAGACTTTGCTTCTCCAGACTGGGGTTCGAGTTCGTGTTCAATAAGAGCCATGTTTGATTTTCATTAATGTCTGCTAGTTAATAATGAATGTAATGTGGACCATGACCTCTTTCTAACCTTAACCATGGCCATTTCCTAACCATAACCAGGTAGTTAGTTAATGGCTAACGAAGCTAACAGAAGTGGATAAAGCAGCTAAGAAGCTAATGTCAGCTAGCATTCGCACATGTACGAATGTGAGCGGTCATGTGATGTTAACGCAGGTTTAAACCACACTGGCTATAAGTCTAAACATTGATGCGCAGTATATTTTTGGTTCAGAAAAGCTGTCATTTAAACATATGTTGGAAAAACGTAAAATGTCAGCATTTAATCTGGTGACTGTATGTATCGAAAAAATGTTTCTCAGGAAGTATTTTGGCATAGTTTGAAACCAGGGGTATGAAAGCCGGCAGGTCAGATGGATGGACCTTCAACTCCAACAAGCCAGATTAAAGAAAAAGAGAAGGTTTCATTTGTTTAGCAATGAAGAAAATGTCATCCTAACATTAATCAGACTGCTTTGTCTAAATTTAAGTATAAGCTAACCTTTTCAGGTGACCGGCACGTGAAAATGCCCAGTACACTCTTAGAAATAAGGGTTCCAAAAGGGTTCTCCTATGAGGACAAGCCGAAGAACCTTATAGCCTATGGTTCTAATTAGCACTTTTATTTCTAAGAGTGTACTTGCTCTTGTTTTATGATCTTTTCATGCTGGAGGAGCATCTTCACATTTTTGCTGCTCGCAACACACAATCTGTGTTTCCGAGTTGCCATGTACTTCACGATTTTTTTATGAGACTGTGCTGAAATGAGACAGTGCTCAGGCCGCTCAGGGGGAACGGACTCACAAAACTGCACGGCAGGGCTAAGAGACAGAGACAGAAAGAGAGAGAGAGAGAGCAGGTCAGTGTAGATGACAGATAAAACTGCAATGTTAAGATAGATGAGTGGTAGCAATAGCCCGAGGCCCCGCTACATGCAGGGAATACAGAATATTATAATATTTAGATTCAGAGGGAGTCTCCCCTCGCTGCAGATTATGAACTGTCTTCAGACCTCACTGGAGACTGTCCACTTTGATTAGCTCATATTTAACATTTTCTGAACCTGAGCCAAAACTTCCCATATTGCTACCATCACATTCTGTGCCCTCCTTCTGTTAGCCAGCCGTTATTAAAGATGCAGTGCTCAAACTCCTAATACACACACACAGAATGCAATCTGCCTTGTTGGTGCAAAACAGTTTAATTGAATTGTAGATCACCGCAGAAAGCCGGGCAGTCAAAAGCACCACACGCCGGCCCTCAGTTTCATTGTGATGGCTGCATTTGGTTTTTCCATTTCTTATTAATTACCAAACCGACTCGGCTGGAGGCTTCCGTGATACTCATCTATAATGCAATTCAAAGGGAGCACGAGGAGGTGTTGACTGATGCTGTCCTGTGCTGCTTGTTGTTTAGAAATGAGTGAGGAATGAGGCTCAGACTTTAATTATCAAACTTTAATTCTTGGATATAAAAGCAAAGCAGAGGAATTGGCTGTTTCCTGTGTACTAACCCAAGATGAGTTTGCATTGCCCAAATGCAAAGTGTTACCCCCCTTTTGCAGAATCCATGCCTCAGCACTACCGAAGTGACTTGCAGCACTATTGTCTTCATTTGTTTTGATTCCTTCACTTGTTGGCCAGGTTTTAATCTTTGTATACTACCATTTTTACCAGCGTCATATCCATTGTTGTGCATGAACGTGCTAAAAGAGTGCATTCATTAAACGCGCACATGTTTTTTGGTGAACTGAATGCACCTGATGTCACCAATGAACTCACTATCCAAGGAGTTACTGAAGCTCACCCACCGCTTTACGGCATGCAGCATGGCTAGCGCAAGTTCACACGGTGCAAATAGCGAATGTATTGAAGCCAGTGGCAGCTTGGCAGCATGTGGATCTATTTTATGTTTTTGTACCGCTGCATAATTTGGTTCATGCAGGCTAAATAAAATTCCCATTGCATCTACGGTATACCTTTATGGCACTTCTTTTTTCACTGTCTGCATAATAAAAATGTTAACAGAGCTGAACTGCAAGCTGATTTGTTTGAGTTGCCCTGCCATATGACACCTTCTTTAAGTGGTGAAACATACACTCAGACTGAGTAAGTCATTTCTGTCTGTATTTCTATACAAATATACAGTAATTCATCCAGTTTGGGAAGTGGGCAGTGGCAGTGATTGGGGGCTGGGGATGGATGGATGGATGGATGGTAGGAGGTGGTTCCACTGAATAAGAATAACTCAAAGCAGCTCATTGAAAAAAGGAAATGAAGGAGGAAATGAACGTTAACAAGTTCACTTTAATCTGTGTGAAGTGAACTTTGAGTTTGGTTCTTGTGTACTACCAGTGCACAATACTGGTTATGTCACACTAGCGTTTTGTGTTTCCAAGTGTTCACTCGTATTTTTCCAGTGTTAATCTACTGTTTTAGTAGTGTAGTACCCCCATTTACCCCTGTTTGTTTATAGCAGCATTTTGACCTTGTTCTTCTAATCTTTTATAAGTGTTTTTTTCCGTATTATACTGATTTTTACTAGTGTTTTACCAGTACCTTTCTAGTTTTAAAAGGTGTTTTACCAGTTACTGTACTGGTGATGTTTTTTCTTTCTTTTTTTTTTATAGTTTTATGTCAGTGTTTTACTCATGTTTGCAAGGGTTTTACTGGTGTTTCACCAGTGGCATTTTATCCGTGTTTAACTAGTGTTTTCCAGTGTTTAACCAGTGTCTTACCAGCATCTTCCAGTCTTTTACAGGTGTTTTATAGTTGTAAGTGTGTGTGGTAGTGTGAGTTGAGAGGGACGGGTGATGAGTGCTCTCTACTCCCTGTGAGAGCTAGGTCTCTCTAAGCCCTTAGTAATTGCTGTTGGTGTGTGTGTGTGTGTGTGTGTGTGTGTGTGTGTGTGTGTGAGTAAGTGTGTGTGTGTGTGTGTGTGTGTGTGGGTTTGGTGGCTGTTG
>OMLB01028450.1:10218-20234 GCA_900302555.1 Myripristis jacobus | reverse complement strand
AGGTGGACGTAACACCTCTGAATGAAGTGTTAAAGCCATAATAAAGCTGATTCATAACATTACACATTATGAGTTACTCCATTAAATAATCCACTACCGTTTGTGGAAAGTCACTTGATGCACATACTACATTTCAGAGGGAAACCCTGCACTTTTTTACTGCACCACATTTATCTGACGGCTGTAGACTAGTTACTTGTGCATTCAAAACACGGTTTAAACAACAGTATTTGGAGTAATTACACTAACAAGGCTTAGGTTAATTTTAAAATAAATAAGTAATTTTACTGACAATCCTTAAGTAAAAATTTGAATGCAGGACAAGTTTGTTGGCAGCACCCAGAGAATCACTGGGCTAAGCCTCTGATGTGTTCAGATCCCAGAAACACCCCTGAATTTTAGCATCAATAAGTCATTACCACATTAATATAATGAGCACATAATATATCAGTGGTTTGGCTGAGAACCATGCAGACATGCTCATCCGATATTTTGTTCGTTGAGTGTAAACGGGTCCCACTTCGATCAGCCCTCACTTTTGTATAGCACACCTTCATGTTTCAAAATGAATGTGGTAATGATTACTGATGTTAAAATGCTGCCTCATTTTAGTCAACCTTTAGCAATTTTGCGTCATGCACCTTCATATACACATTAATCACCACATACAAACTGATCCATCACTGAGAGGACTGTCAGTGTTCACCACCGCATCAAATTTGGAGGGGAATCTGGTCTGTATTTGGCAGTGCCACACAAACTTGCTCACATACACGGCTATGCAAAGAGAACACATTGTTATATACTAGTTTGTTTGTTTTTTCCAGTTGTGTTTATGTATTGGGTTCCTTGGCAATACTGGCAATCTAATATTCATGCCAATAAAGCGAGCAGAATTGAAAACTGAACTCAGCTGAACTGAACTGACAATTGAGTCCAGGAGCCAAAGGCGAGAGAGGAAGAGTTTTCAAGAGAGAGAGAGAAAGAGATGGATTCAATCTCCTGCTCTGCCCACTGTTCATTTTAATGTCCTGTATGTTTCTGTAGATGCTGTTTATTGTGTGGCGCCTTGCTGCAAACCTCATTTCAAGGACAATAAAGTCTCAAACTGGATCTAGTACTGGAGACAGCAGGGGTGAGGGGGGGGTGAGGTGCTAAAGGTGAATCCTTGAATAATGGAAGAGTTGGAGAGGTGAGAGAGGGGATGCTGTGATGGATAGAGGGGAAGGGAGAGAGCGACGGAGAGAAAGCAGCCTGGTTTCATGAAATTCAGTGAAATCAGCACGTCTGAAAAAGCAGGTGGGGAACTCCATGTAAGAGAAGTGAGAGAAATCGTCTCCCCAAAGGAAAAGATTATGCAGGAGAGATGTGACTACAAAGGAAGTAGTCTGACAGTGAGACAGTACAGTGGAACATGATGCCACGTCTACACAAATACAGAAATATTTGAGGGAACAAGTCACTCTTGTCTTTTTGGAGAAGAAATCCATCCACACAAAAGCGTTTTTGAAAATGTCACTGTACATGAGGACAACAAAAACACACAGGCCTGTGCTAACATGTGCAAAGAAGCCAAGGAGAAACTGGAATGCAGCAAAATACAGTTGACAATGTCCCAATAATGTTCAGACTTTGTGTGGAGACCAAAGTCGGATGACATATGACAAAAGGAAAATGCTGTTTTTAAAAAATGACTCTCTGGAGGGCATTTTCAGAGACCGAAAACATTACTTTTGTGTGGACGGGAGGCCAAAACAGAAAGGAAAGGTTACGTGTTCAAAAAAACTGTCAGAGCGGTGGATGGACAGAAACATTTACCTTCAAATCAAACGAGCCAGTTCATTTCCTAACTCATGGCAGGTTTTCTACTGGAGGGGAAGTGCTGTTGTGTTTAACCACGACCAAAACCTGAGCCTAACCTTAACCAACCTGTCTAACCTGCCAAAATGTAACCGTTTTCTAATTTTCATGTGACCAACCCATGAAAACATCCAGTTCCTGCTGCCGTTATATAATTTCATTGTGCTTACGGTAAGTGAGGTAAGTTTGACATTATTTGCGCCCACATCACATAACTATTTATTTTCAGTGGTTGTGCTTATTTAACTTTTTAGAGACTGTATTGGAAAGCGGTAATATACTGACAGTGTACAAATAGAACAGCTGAGGAGGGTGTGGCAGACATTAAAATATTAAAAAATGTCATATTTTATGAATCCCGGGGACACTTCAGCAGGACAGAGGTCAGCCAGACTGAGAGAACGGTGCTTTTGAAAGTGTTGATGTGCCGCATCACCTTTCTACCGCGCCGCAAGTCCATGTTGTGTTTTTAATTCGCTGCTTTCTTCCTGCCTCAGTTCCTTCCCTCGTTGCTTTCTTCCCCGTGCGAGACGCCAAACAGGATCAGAATAACAATCCATCTCCATCCTCAAAGCGCTGGGCGGCGGCTGGACGACTGTAGCTAGCATGCTAATGCTCCCGTTTCATTCATATGTGTATCAGAGCCCATCACTCCTCCGTCTCTTTCCTGTCACACACACACACACACACACACATACACACAGGAGCATATGTGTACACGTGTGTGCGTGAATATAGGCATTCATTGTCATGTACACACATACAAATACACACAGGCATGCTCGGGTGCACACCCATATGGTAGATAGATACGCACATGAACACAGATATGAAGAAATGCACAAAACCAATACAGATACACACACACACACACACACACACACATACATGAGTACAAGTGCGCACACAGAAATGCATAAACATAGGCATATGTAGTCAAGCGGAGACATACAAATGTACACACACACACACACACACACACATTCTGATGCACACACAGATATACAGACACACATATACATTAGCATGCAGGCACACACATATGCAGTAACACAGCACCACGCGCATACACACTCAAAAATGTTCACACACACACACACACACAATCATATGCACACACTCAAATGCATGACAATGTACATTCAAAGTCACGTGTGCATATGAACTAGCACAGACACACAGCCTACATGTGTGAAGAAACAGAAAATGCACACACACAACATGCACACACACGCGCACACACACACACACACAGTGACAGGGCAAAAACTCATGACTCTGAGCTGCTGATGCAGCTTAATGACCAGGATAATTTAAAATAAAGCTTCCTATCCATCTCCCTGCTGAAGCCCCCACCCTCTTATCCCACCACACATACACACATACACACACAGACACACAGACACACACACACACACACACTCAGACACACGCCTACACAGAGTCCCTTGGGCCAATGTGCACGGCACCTCCCGTAAATTTTAGCCTATATGCCACCACGACTCGCATGAATTTTTAAAGGATTGCTTTTATTGCACTTGGGCTTTATTTGTGAGCAATAATGGCGTTGTGAATAATATCCCTGGAGCTCCCATCATCTTTGTGCAGCTATTCCAGCGGGGGAGTTTATGAGCATACATACCAAGCAAAGCAAAAAAAAAAAAAAAAAAAAAAGACAAATTACCCTGGCCTGGCACACTGAGATGTTTACCGTATCGCAATTACATTTCAACACAGCACGACTCACGCCTCCGCATCTGAGGGCAGCGATACAGAGATGACTGGTGTATTGTAATGAGGCACTCTGTGAAGTTCACACACCGGCTCCTAAAGCTCCTGCTACTGGACCAAACAAGAGCCGCGTGTGTCGCTGCAGAGTTTCCTTGAGACAGAGGCATGCTCGTAGAGTGATAATGAGGCAGCAAGTGGATATCAATAGTCACATCATCAATACAAGCAGAAGAAACATCAAGCCTCTAATACACAATATAACAAGAACAATACATAGAAACAGTATACCCAACAAAAAATAAATGAATAAACTGCAAAAAACAAACAAAAAAAATGCGAGTGTATGAGAACAGACTCAAACAAAGACATTAAAACTATTGCACACATTAACCGCTTTGATCGCCTTCTTCTTTTGCGATAAAGAAATTGTCAGTAATTATCACCTCAAGTGATTGTGGCTTTTTGCTTGCAAATTTGCATTTGTGAATATGAAACTCAGCAAAAAGCAAAATCATAAGAAAGCATTATCGTCTTTGTTACCATCAACATGGCAACCAAATATAATGTCTCTATGGAAAAGAGTGAAGTCTGAGAAGATGTTATTAACTCTGAAATTATTAATATCTTCCCACAGTCCATATGTACCTTTACAAGACAAAGTTCAATTCACAGAGAGAGCAATTCACCAATATGTCACTCTTGAACTTTTGTAAGAAATGTTTCACTGGACAGAATCTATGGATCAACTTAAATGAAACTTCTTTTACCTTATTTGACAGGAAGATTTTTTGTGGTAAAGACCAAACTTTTTTTTCCAATAAATATTACTAACAAGATTACTCCCATAAAATGTTGCTGCACCAGTATGCTGTCCTGAAACAAAGCTCTTATTTTGGACTTCAAACCTCTGTCAAAATAAGAGCAAACTTTACCAAATGGAGGCTGCACTGGTTCTGCACTGGTTGAGAGTGGTCAACACTCTTAAACAACATGCTTAAGTTTGATGGGATAGCATCAAAAACTAAAAAAATCTTGCAAGACATTCTGTGTAGCTGTACAGTAACCCATCTCTATTAAACAGCTGATTCACCAGAATTTTGTCCAGAAGGTTGCATGAATTTTGTCCTTGACAAAGCTCCCCTACTTACTTTGATTTCCAGTGTGACCAGATAGAGATAATTTCTGGTTTCCATTTTCTGCTTCCACCCACCCTGCGTGTTTCCCCAGGCAGGACGAAGGTGAAGGTCAAAAACAAGCGGTCAGTGAAATATGGAGCTCTAGTGCAGCAACAGTCAGTCTCAAACGTCAGAAATCACTGAGACAATTAACAGGTTGTGCTTGGCTTTTTAAATTCAGATGGTCAACATGTGACTGATGACAGCGTGGTGGGTCTGCCTTGTTAGCTCACTCCATTTTACCACAATAATCAAAGACTTTCCTCCAGATTTCCTCCAGAACCGAACAAGTGTCACATGACCAGATTTTCATGCAACAAGGTGTGGCCAGTTTCCATAGTAACAAAGCCTCTCACAAAACTAGAATGCAAAAAAGTCACATGTCCCGCTCACTGCACAGTGTCATGGGATATCCTTTACAGTGAGGGAATCACTTCAGTATTTCGATAAAATGTTATCAAATCGAAGAACCTTACTGGGATGTGTCCTATGCTTGCCCTAACTGGCTATACAGTATTTCTTAAAAATGCTACCTAGAAAGCTTGCAGATGAGACAGAGTGAGCGCTTAATTTGGACTAAGTTTTGCCCGAGTTGCATCACTATGCAGCATGAAAAAAATGTAATTTCATACGAGCAGCTGCACCCTGTTACACGTAGTCTTCTGCTGTCTCCCCTCCAGAGCGGTTCGGTGATAAAGCGCCTCTTCCAGCGTTTTTTTTTCACACTGAGGGAGGAGCGAGACGGCATGTCAATCGCGTTCCCCTGCCCAGCCTTTTCCCCAGCTGTTCTGGGATTCAAACCGGTAACCTGCTGTTGCCAAGTCCAGAGTGGCCCACACATGAGCACAGCACACAGTGAAGCACTCAGCACCCAGAGGCGCCATGATGCAGCAGCTTCCCTCAGCAGAATCCTGCATTACTGCGCTCGGCGTCCCCTGCAGGGCTGCATGATTGCTCCTGTAAGGGAAGTTATACGATCCTGCACATTACACAGGGAGTCACAGCACATATTTATAGAATGGACAAACACTGGCTGAGTTAAGATCAGATGTACTTATACGTGTAGCTGTTATGCCTGAAACATACTGTATGCCACAGTTCATGAGCAACAGGATGCTTATTGTGTCCCATGTTTCATCTGATGTGTGTGTGTGTGTGTGTGTGTGTTTGTGTATCTCAAATATCAGTTTCTCCTGTGTAATCCATTGCGTAAATCCTTTGAGTAATCTAAGGTGTGTCTCTGATCCCCTTCTTGCAGAAGAATCAATCGAGAAAGCAGAGTGAGCTTAATTGACACGAGCAAGCCGGGCTCTGATTGGCCGGTGAGGAATATCAGCCTTTTGTCATGCCTCTGTCACATGAACTCACCTGTCTCAGCTCAGTCCTCCTCCCATGTCACCTGAATCTTTACAAATGTTGTAAACTAACTAACTAAGTAAACACTTCCACCTCACTTGAAATGATATGAGACATTTTTATATCAAAGATTTACATCCTTTTACAAAATGTATTTATGTGTTTATGCACTAGTTTGTCTTTTTTTCTAAGTGGGAAATTTATTTCCCACTTAGAAAATATTAATCAGCCATAATATTTACCAGTTACGAGGGAGAGGACCTTGTATTATGGAATTTAGAGTTATTTTGATTAGTTATTAGTTAAGTTTATCTTTACACCGGGGTGTCTGGGGGTTTGACTCCCAGCAGCGGTGCATTAAGTTTGGCCGGACGTTCATTCTCGCACGTAGGAGGTCTGTCACCGTTCCTCCGACTGTACCAGCTGGCTGGGCGCCTGTTCAGCAGGGGGTTGGGGCTGTGCATGAACCCCCGTCCACTTTACAGTCTACCAGTGTCCCAGTCTGTCAGGTGACACAGCCCAACCCAATCCAACCCAACCGTAGGGGGCAACAGCAACAAGTGACTGTTGTACAAGAAAAAGGAAAAGAACAACTGAACAAACAAGAAAAGGGAAGAAGTGCCCTCCAAAAAAAGAAAACAACAAAAAAAGGTTTTGTGCAGCAAAGTGTGTAAGTTTGCTGATGTAACCATGGTAACGGACGTACACTGCCTCCTCATGCTCTGTGTTAGCGTGGTGCATTAGAACCAAATCTTTGCAGTAGCGCTCCCCTGTCGCCTGTCAGTGCAACTATCTCAAATGATGATGTTAAAAAGAAAACAAAAAACGATAATGCGTGCATGGCGGCCACCAGCCGTCCTGGACCACCAGCTGTTCTGTGACTCCCAGGAACGTCCAGATGGCCAGTCCGCCCCTGGTCACTACAGGAAGACCACAGAAATATCACAGGTTGATTTATCCACCTAAGCAGAGAACCCAAACTTAAACCTGCTGGAATGATTAAATTATCTGAGTCGACGTGATCGGGTCCTGTTTGTAGTAACTTTC
Source organism: Myripristis jacobus (assembly GCA_900302555.1). Lineage (NCBI taxonomy): Eukaryota > Metazoa > Chordata > Actinopteri > Holocentriformes > Holocentridae > Myripristis > Myripristis jacobus. The sequence continues at coordinate 13,065 of OMLB01028450.1, read as the reverse complement.
AAATGTCAAATACGTCTTACGTGATTGACGGGCACATTAAAATGAGGTGGGAGTGAGCAAGAATGTCTCCTTTTGTGTAGAGAGTAAGAACTCCATTGTATGGTGTGCCGTCTGTTGTCTCTCTCCCTCTCAAAAACAAAACAAAAAACAAACCTGCATGGAAATGTAATATGTTAATTTGCATTTTGAGCGGGAACGTGAAATCCGATCTCTAGTGGGCAGGTGAGACGCATGTGGGGACGCATTTCAATGCCAGCTGTGAATCAGCTGTTGATGTCTTGAAACTGCAAATGGATGGGGAGTTTGGGGAAAACAGCGCACAGGCCGCAAAATGAGAAACGAAAGGCAGAAATCTCAGCAGTTGGCCAGTAATCGTTGAGTCATTGGTACTGATCAACAACGCAATCAATGCAGATTTATTTGTTATGGCCGTATTGTGCTATGAGGCAGGGAAAAGCCTTGCTTATTGCCGCTTTAATGCAGGTTGTTTAATGCAGCCTCACACAAAATGAGAGAGAGAGATTGTCAGAGAGCGAAAAAGCGTGTGGGTGTTTGAAAGATAGAGATAGAGAGAATGCGTGAGAGAGGGAAAAAGTTAGAAAGACCAGACGAGGCCAAAAAAGACCAGCGATTAATAAAGTTGATTGGTTCTTCACACACCAGCGGGCGGATAAAGCCAGTCTTTCAGAGTAACTCGGAGTCTCTGAAGCAGCAGCAGCAGCAGAAGAAGAAGAAGAAGTAGAGGGTGACATCATTTGTGGAATATAGGGCCTGTCAGTGCGATCACATCACCAAACTCCCTGACCTTTGAGACCAAGCCTTAAAACAGTCGAACCGAGGCGGTTTCCCCCGCCTCCTCGCGTGATAGACGGCTGTCTAATCTGCTCACAGATTACTCAGTCAGCCTCAGGTGCCGCAGCACGGGGTCTTTTTCATCGGTTTGGTGTGCCCTTTGATTTCTTTGATTTTCTCCCTTTTGCAGAGAAACGACGGAATGAAGGGAGAGGTAAGACGGATTGTTTCCTCCTTCAAGTCCTGTCAGGTTCACCGGTATTAGCATTTAACCTCAGATGTCTTTAGTTGTTGGGGAGGCAGGTGAATGTTTGAACGTGTGACATCCATTTTAAGGCAGAGAGAGGCTGAGCTTGGCGTGCTCTGCCTCACATGGAAAACATAATGATTGATGACGCCTCAACAGCGCCGCGGCACTGATACGCTGTACTTTACAAAACTCTTTAAAACCAGTCGCTTACCAGCTGCCTGTAACAGACAATGTACCAACTCCCAGAACTTGTGAATATTGAAATGCTACAGTCATGAATATTTTCACATTCCGCATCTTGCAATCACCTTACATCATGGCTCCATGAACTGATTTCTTGAACGGGCTTTAGGGTGAGCTGCGCCGGGCCTTTCTTCATGAGTCTGTTGTCGACGGTCTGTGCATGTCTTTGAATGCTCCGGGAAAATTCTGCCCTGGGAAACTCTTACACTGTTATGTATCATCATCGGTGAGAGTGTGTCAGTATATTCCTGGAGTTATTTTGTGATGAAGAGTCATATTTTACTTTTTTTTTGGCGTACCTACTTTCCCCTCATCCTGCCTCACCCACTCCCGCTGTGTAAAATCCCCCAACGCTTTCTGTCTGACATTCTGATCAGGAAAAGAGGTTAAAGGTACAACCAGTAATGTTTATATTGCCTAGAGCACAAAATGACCGTAATAAATCGACGGTTCCCAAGTGGTATTGATCTGTGGCACTCACTCCACTGTTATCGCCATGGCTGCAAAGAATTCAAGGTTTCAAAACCAAATGTCCAGCCTGTGGGTCCACTCTTTGTCATGATGGATGTTCTCTGCACCCTCGGGACTTCGTTCGGCCGCTCAGCTGGACCTGGACAAGCTTTGTGTGGCTTTAAGTGCCTGAAGTTGGACTGCTAGATGTCCCGGCTGCCCAATCAGGAATATTGTGCCTCTGCTATTAACTTTTCACAATAATGTTGACTGTGATTCCACCAGCTGGGTGGTCCTGTTGCTGTTGTGAAACTCGATTTTGTCTCTTCTCCAGGCCGCTGTGGCTGACAGGGACGGGAGGATATGCTTGTAGCTCTACTGGTTGGCACTAGATGTTGCTAAAGAGTCCATATTACCGATTGTTAATTTGTTGCTTTATGACTAGGGATGCTTTGTTTTACAGAGAGCATTGGGAACTGAGTTTTGTACATGAGCACTAGACAAACTACCAAAAGAGACATCTGAACTTGTTGCATTCAACTTTGGGTTTTATGTGTAAATGGAGAACATTAATAGCAACTGCGGAGCGACAATCACATCCCTTCATCAAAACTCAATATGTTTTTTGCCTTTTTTCACTGTTTAGATGACGTTTGTGAATTGTATTTGAACTTAAGTCCTGTAATCATTGTTTTGCCTCTTTCGTCTGGAGCAGTTTTTGCTTTGGTACCAACTAATGAGTCCCAATCCCAATAAACCAATAAGCTGCACTGCATTCTGGTCTATTTTCTGGTGCTGTGGGTGGATGAGTTGTTATATAATACATATGATGAATGAGCACCAGAGAGCAGTGCAGACAAACCAGTAATCAACTCTTTGCAAATGAGCCTGCATTCACTATTACATAATCAAATGTTACGCACCGTACCCCCATCCCCTTCCACACACACACCATCAAAATGATGGCTATGATGATGAGTTAAGAGAGGATTCATATTGATACTAATATGTTTGGATCAAAGCCGTCAATAGCTACATGTTGTGCCAATATCAGTGTTCAATATCTCTAAATGTGACCATTTTATGTCAAAAATCATGTGAATGCTCCAATG
>OMLB01028449.1:3981-16984 GCA_900302555.1 Myripristis jacobus | reverse complement strand
CATCTTCTGGGTGATTGATGACACTGGCCTGTGGTGTTTAAACAACCAAGATAGTAAATGTTTTTGTGCTAAACTGAAATGGATGGATTTTCTTGTCACAATAATAATGCACAGTATCTCTCTCTCTCTCTCTCTCTCTCTCTCTCTCTCTCTCTCCCTGTCTCTCTCTATATATTTATATATATATGTATATCTATATCTATATATAGATATAGATATATATATGACTTCTCTCTATATCTATCTATCTATCTATCTATCTATCTATCTATCTATCTATATATATAGAGAGAGAGAGAGAGAGAGACAGAGAGAGAGAGATGTTTTTATAAAGTTCCAGAGTTACAGTATGACTGGCTAACATTTGCTTCGTATATGAGGTCTACTGAAGGCAGCAGCTAACCTACTGAGGACATCACCTCTCATTCATTTGGAGTTACACTTCTTGCTCTTCAGCTTTATTCTCTTTGACACTGTATTCTGTTGCATCTGTTTCAAACAATCAAGCCTTTAAATAGGCTCGGATGTGCAAGAGCAAGGCTGGAGCAAAAATTTGCAGGACAGGTGGTACTTGAGGACCGGTTTGAAATTGAATGGGATGAATGCATGAAATAAGTTGGAACAGGCATTTTCCTATATTTATGAAGTGAGACATTTATAAAACTGCCTGACTTTTCTGACTTCCATCTAGGGCTGCACTGAACTCAACATTCACAGCTGCCCCTTCAATATGATGATTTTATTATTTTATTTTTTTATTCTTTTAATTCATCGGCTTCCTGGCAGTCAGAAAATGCTTTGGCACAAGTTTCACTGTTGATAGCAATCACAGTCAATCATGATGAAATGGAACAGAGTCATACAAACACTTAAAATCTATAGCCTAAAATTAATTAAGACATCGGCATGAAGATTTTAATTGTCGGTCAGTCTTAAATACTGCGTGGCTTTGTCAGAATAATGAGATGGAACAATGAGACAGCACACAGGTACATCTAGCCTACAAATTAAAGCCACTGCTCTGCTCAAGCAATCTCTGAAGGAGTCTGTGATAGATGATTCTACACAGTGACTTTCAGGGGTCAGCCCTACTTTCCATCAAATTTCCTGAGTTTCCCTGTCTCTAAAGTCCATAATATTCCAGGGTTTCCAGGACCAGTGTAAACGCTTAATTAACGCGTGAGGACAACATGAATGACCTGGCGCCAGAGAGAGTAAGAGAGAGAATAACTTCACATAGATGCTTCGTCAGAGTGGCCAAGGAAGATGGATGCTGTTATGACTAAAGGGATTCTTAGTTAGCAGCTAATCGATGGACTGTCTCTCGTAGTAATGAAGGAAATGAATTGCATGTTTGTGTTGTGGCCAGATGCTACTTCCCCAGCCGTACTCTCTGCTCTCCGCAACATCGCCGCCAATAATCAAAGGAAGGGCTGATTGCTGAGAGCTGGAGAGAGAGAGAGAGAGAGAGAGAGAGAGAGAGAGAGAGAGAGTGTGTGAGGATGTGTGTGTTTACAGATTCAACATATTGTATTTTAATACTGCAAGTGATGCCAGGCACTCAGGCATTGCAGCAAAATATTGGTTTGAATTATGAGGAAGGATAAGCCTGCGTCTCCCTGAACTTTGATAAATCACCACACTGAGAAGCCGGGCAAAACAAGGCCAAAAAAAACTTCCTCCCTTCCTAAACTACACAAACTGTGGCGTATAGTGTTTCTATTTCAGTCTTTTTCATCTGGTTAATCAATTGAGATGATCAATAGCGTGACGGACCTTTTTTTAATTGAACATCATGTTTCCAAAGCGACCGTATATCAGCGATATCAACATAGAGTCGAAGCAAGGAGATGGGAGAAAAGGCTCCTTCTCCTTAATGTTAATGAATTAGCTGAGTCGCTTGTAACACATCGCGGCGTAATTAAATGATATGGGCCGAGCATCGACGGGTGTAGGGCATATTAGATGTGCTGCTTAATGTGACCAGGCAAATCCAAGCGGCGTATTGATCAGCCGCTTAATGTTCTCGGGCTCAGCCTCAACCCTCGACCTCCATTTCATTTTCCAGTCATTACAGTCGCCCCACAGAATTTAGTGCGGCTGCAGGCAATATGATGATACATCCAGAAACCCGAAAAAAGAAAATAAAGAGGGGAAAAGAAGAGGTGGTATATTGTCACCTCTCTCCCTCTCCTCCCAGGTTCAAATCAATGAACTTTGCTAATGGCTAAATGCTAAATATACCTGTCTACTGTGGGCAAGAGAGCATTTCATCCCAGCCCTATCCTATCAGGCCTTGTCCCCAAAGCAGCCATACTGGCAGACATTTTGGAGCCCCCAGTAGTTACTTATTGATAAGATCCTGATGAGGGCATAGGTAGGCAGCAGGGATGGTGTGGTTGAGGGGAGATGAAAAGAGAATGGTATTGATTAGCACTCTCATGTAAGATGTTAGTCTAAGGAGACTTCTTGGCCTTGCATTAAACAATATGATGAGTGGAGATCAATGAGGGCAGCAAGGTTCTTGTACGTCCAATCTTGTGAAAGCCCATTACTAATTTTACCTTTACAGTGAGGAAATTTTGGTCAATCCTCACGACTACAAGGGGTTAGGATTTGGTTTAGGTTAAAGCTACTACCAGTAGAATTTGAAATGTGAAGGCTTTGGCCATACCATAATTCCTATTTACATTTACTGTACTGTTACAATGACATCTAGCCTTTTGCTGCCTTCCCACTCCAAACTGTAGTGAGCGGACAAATCAGGCCTACAAAAGTCATGTCAAAATGCCATAATGCAAATCAAATAAGGGGACTGGAGGAAATTTGTACAAGGTGGTCAGTTATTTTTTTTTCACATCAAAAAATGTGCTCATATGGAACAGGAATATATGAAGTTTGAACAACACCAATTAAACAGCGGCCTCATATTACTGGAACTGTGCATTAACTATTGGCTGTTGGAGCTTCCCACCTCCTTTGCTGAACGTGTTCCATTGTAACCGACATGGACGCCTGCAAGAAGACAGGAAACCTCTGATCTTTCCACTGAGAGCAAATGACTTGCTAATGAGAGTAAATGACAATAGCTAATATTAGCTGCTAACGTCAGCTGGCCTAGTTATGGCTTGTCATTTTGACTGCTAGTCATCCATCAAATTAAAAGACTACATTGCTATAAATATATGTCATCATGAAATAAAGACTACAGAGAACGCTAGATTGGAATTTAATTTGAAAACATGTTTAGTTTCAGTCAGAGAAAAAGTTGATTGTTTTGGCAAACTCTGACCTTTCTGATCTGTTCTGTCATTTTGACAAAAAAGCTCCTAGGTAGTGCTTGCACGACCCTTGGTTGTATCTCAAAATGTATTTTAATTGCAGTGACTAATCTATGCTGATTAAAGCATCTCTGCTGAATATAGCAGAGTACTAATTCTCGTGTAATAGGTGTAGAATTGATTAAGACTGAACAATGCAATTTGTAACATGCTGTGAGAGTGAAAAACAGCTAACCTAACAGCAGCAAAATAAAGTGGATCTCATCTATTTGGAAGTACACTGGGTGAGTGATGTGGTTATCCTAATTAATATACTGTGAAAAGGAGGGTTTCGCATTTTGCGGTTTTGAGTCCTCTCCTTTCTTGGAGAACAACAGCATGCACACTCTTTTTCAGCAACAGCCTGCTCCACATTTACTCAGTTCCACACATTGACACCTGGGAGCTGCCCACTGCAATCACAGACTGCCCCGCTGGCCACCGAGCAGCTCCACCCAGGCAGTTGGTTTGGGGTTAAATGCCTTGCTCAAGGGCACATCCGCAGTGTTGAGGGAGTGGAGATGTAATAAACTGAAGGTCCTCCCAAGTGTAGAAATACAAGTGTGTTTGTGATGTGCGTGAAGGGTGGGTGAGGGTTCTAACTGACAGCTGCACAGGTGAGAACATTAAGCCATTATGACAGTCACTAAACTTTATTCATTCACTTATCCCAGCCCTTGTAATTAATAGACACAGTGAATTTAAATGCACTGCTCCCCAATGTAGTTTATGTCACAGAGCCACTATTATTGAGCTGCTTAGATAGTTTTTGAATCCGTTCCTTGAGACAGACTTAGACATGGCGCGCCAAAACACAAAATAACAGGAGTGATTACATTTCTGCAACTCTAGAAGCTTTAGAATTAATGAGGCTCTTCCAAGCGAGCGGGGACATGTACAAGTGTCTGCTTCTGCTCTGAGAATTAAGGCAGCACTAAAAAATTTGTGATGTTTACACATTGGTGGCCAATAGCGATGAGAGCAAGTGCTGTTTGCCTCATTAAACGGCATGTTGTTGGTGTTAGGGTGAAATCCTTGTATCTCCAAACTGTCGTCTTGTCATAGACTATGAAAAACAGCCTTGTTTTTAGCTTGATCACTCGGCATTTTTGAGTTGATCCAGAGGATTTTGAAAGGGTTTTATATAAGCTCCTTACATTGAAGTTTAAACATGAAAAACACCAAAAATGTGAGTTGCATGGTTTTTACCCAACAGCAACAACATTGGAACGTAATTCAGTGAGGTGAGGATCATATTTAGAGAAGTGTCTTACAAAACAGCATTTAAAACCGGTGTTACCTCTTTTGGTCAGTAGAGCAGATTTTGAATATCTGTAAGTGACCTGACCAGAGGGGGTAGTGGTTGGGTCAGTGTTGTGTGTTGCAGACCTGTTACATCATTAACACATAAAATACTTAGATTATTACATTAAAATGTTGCACAGCACAGCTTTCTGTGATGGGATAACTTATCTCCATTCAAGGTATTGAAATTTTGTGAAATTTTTTATATCTAATGCAAGTGTGATTGTTGTTTCACTTGTTTATGAGACAACCCAGAAACAGTTTAAGTCCAAATACTTTTTCTGGTTGTGTATAGTTTCAGGGAAACACTACAAGTGATGCTAACTCCCTCAAGCTGAGTGTCCTTTTGAAAAGTAAGACAAATAACGATCAGATCTAATCTACCGGCCTGTTATCTTCCTATCTCCTTCGGTGCAGGAACATTACCCAATCTAGAGACAACAAATGAAGGGAGAGGAGGGTAACACCATGGCAATCTGCTCTCCCTGTCATCTCAATGTAAGCGCTTTAAGTGATGAGGTGGCGGTGCACAGCAGTGCCAAAGGTCATGTCAACCACCGTAAGAGACACATAGAGGAATGGTCAAGAGACACAGGCACTCTGTTCCAGAAATCTGCATACAGTTACTGTGAACAGGAGCAGCATTACTTCTGAAAATTCTACAACAATCTTCCTGCTCAGGACCTAATGAAATTCATGGGAATATTCTGACACTGCAACAGGGTGAATCTGACCAGCATTACCAAGTACAAACAACTATGTGACAAAAGTCACTTTTTCACACATATTAGAACCAATCACAGCAGGCTCAAATGATTTGCAAATTCACTGCAACTTGGATTTGAAAATGGACATAGATGTGCTGTTTTCAGTTGTGCTCTTCCTGAGGGTTTTGCAGATTTTAAGGAGAAACTGTCTGGAAATTGGTCAGATTTGGAAATTAGAGAGCTAAAGTCAATAATAGCAGAGTCAGAGGAAGATTTTCTATTTGTCTATGTCTGGAACACACATGGAAATGTTCCAGAAATTTATTGTATGTGTGAATAGTGAGAAAGTTGACCAGGTAATGTGCAAGAATCTCTGACTGAAAATTAGTATAATCAAGGCAGCGAAGGGATCTGGCCCCCTGTACATAACTCTAGATGATCATCTAGCCCTGCATCCCCATTACTCATGACCATGGTCCCATCCAAAACCTCGATACCTCCAGACCATGGACATGTCCTAAATGTCCATACTTCTAGACTGTGGTCAAGTCCTGAACCTCGGTACCACTTTACTATGGGCCAGTCCTTAACCTCCATATTTACAGACAATGATCATCCTAAATCCATTGTACACTGAACATTGTTCAGACCAATATCTTGATCGTTGCACTTCTTATTGCTGGCTTGTATTTTTGTCTCTGAACTGATGCCTGATGTACTCTTGCACTCCATACATGTTGCTCATCTGAATGCATAAATGTAAATATAAAGAGCAATGTACAGTATATGAGCAAATCAGGGGGACAAGTTCAAATGGGAGAGAGAGGGTGGGTGAGAAAGAAAATGAAAGACAAAGAACACGAGTGGGAGGACGGGGAGGAGATGAGGGGAGAGGGTGCTGGGGGATGTTAGAGAAAACAGCTTGCTGGGTTTTAGTGTGTTTTTTAAAGAGTCAGAGAGAGAGAGACAGTTGGCAGATAGAGAAAACCAAAGTGACAGAAAGGCAGTGAATTTAAAGGGGCTCAGCTTGACTCGGCAGAACATGTCACTGGTGTAGTGGAGCACAAATAAGAGAGAGAGATAGACAGAGAGAGGGAATGACAACTAGTATGATGAGTGTGGACCAAAGAGGGGCCTTTAGATCAATGTGAAGGTCAGCTCTCATTAAAAAAAAGTGTGTGCATTTGTGTCTGTGTGTGTGTCTGTGTGTGTGTATGCGCAAATGTACATCAGCCATACATCAAACCATACATAAATGAAATGGGTTGTTGAACACTGATACTTTAAACTTGACAATTTCTAGGGAAAAAACTACACACAGGACAGCTTCCATCCATCCTGATTATGCGGTGCTAATTTTCTGTTAGAAGACCAGCTGACCAACTGGAAAATTGGACTTTGGAAAATTGGAAAGAAGTGGTGAACAGAATCCATGGAAGGTCTGTTTGTGCAGTTAAATGCAGAGCAGGCCATATTTGTAGTGTGATATGAGCTAATCCGGCATAGACAACCAGCTGTATACATCAAGAAAAACAGCAGTGTCAAATGAACACACTCCTGACAGTGGTGGTCATGGTTATTTCAGGGCAGCATGAAAGCATGTTTGTTGTCATTTAACAGGTACACTCTTAAATAGGCGATGCATGAGTGACCCGTCAATCACTGCACAGGCAACCACTCAGTCACTAGGCAACCTGAAACAACCCTGAATTATATCCATTATATCCTATTAATGGCACAGTTTTTTTTTCTTGTTTTTTTTTTTTTTTTTTAATCACCATTAGGACATACAGACCATTACTACTATAGAAAAATGTGTTGTGGAGTCGAAGGATGAATGCTAGAACTTTTCTGTAGGGCGTTTTCATATCAGCTATATTGTTTTTTCTTTCATTTTGGAAAAACCTACTTCTGCAAGCTCTTTCTAGGCAGTACATCTGATTTCTACAAAACCTGACATATCACATATATGGCCCTTGATGATGAAGAATCATTTTAAGAATTTAGTTTCCAAAGCCTGCAGAAACTTTATGTAACTAAATTCCTCTGGATTGCAGTTTTACAGGAAATGATGCTAAATCTCAACAACAGGAAAGCAGATTAAAACTAACTTGGTGAACATGCTGGTAGCAGTTAGCTATAGAGGGTGCTATACCAAAAAAAAGGCTCCAAACATCAAGAAGCTGGGAACATAAGCTGCTATTTCAATGACACAATATACATAGCAACCTTACAACATCTCCTCAATGCTCAATTAATGAGAAGTTCAAAACACATGGTCACGACAAGCCAATGTAATTGCAGCAGTGATTAGAAAACATTAAGAATATGGATGTGAAATTTCATCAGTAGACCTGATATATAGACACCAAACATTTAACAGAATAATCACATTGAGATGGACAGTTTTGTCTTTAGATCAATGGTGTTTGCCATTTCGATGTTTTGTGATGCATCATAGCGTTAAGCTATCAAAAGATTGTTTTTGTTTTGATAATTTTTTTGATAATTGTTTTTGTTTTGATTTTTTTTTTTTTTGTTTAGATTTTGTAATCAGGTCTGGGGTGCTGCTACACAGTCAGTGAAAGGAAAAATAAATAATTAATAAACTAATTAATTCACCGCTTAAAACTATCAAAGGAATTTGATCATTCCAAAACAGCTAGAATGCCACATATTGGTAGACATGTCCCTCATACATGATAACAGCATATAATGCCATAACTGTGAAACAGCCCATTCCACTGCCACCAGACTTGATGCACTGACTCGTCTTGACATGTTGAGGATATTTGCAACATGTAGCACAAATGAGCCAGGTGAGGTACTGTGTCATGGTCAAAGTTTTGATTTTCAAATGCTTATCATTAGGGCTGTGCAAAATGGTCAAAAAAATAAAATATCACAATGTTGTTGACCTAATACCTCAATTTTGATATTGTGACAATACTGTAGAGATGGCTATTAGTGCTTTCCTAAGCTATTTACACTGTAGATTTTCAATAAACAGTCATTAGTAATGTAGATATGATGACAAAGCAGGTGAAAGCAAATAATAGAACTATTACGACAGTCCAATAACTTGAAAGAAAGAAAATTGAACCCTTTTACAATAATGCAGCCTTTAAAACCAGGCATACACAAAACGTGTGCTATTATAATGATATCCAAAATCCCAGACAATGTCTAGTCTCATCACAATATAAATATAATATTGATATAGAGTCCAACCCTACATATAATTGACCCTTACTGGCCCAGAAACTTGGAACTCTTACTACAGCGTGCAGATTTGCAGCTATATTTGATGATGGAGTGTAGTCTTGACTTGTGTGGAGTTGGGTCGGGTTTGTAGTTTCCTCAGGAACCAGCCTCCAGTGGACGTTAAAACTGCTTCTGCTGCCACTTCTGCATTGGCTTCAAATTCACTTGTAGAGTTGGCTGCTTGGTCTCCCCAAACTTGTTTGAAGCAGTTTGTAATTTTTCCCCCTTTGGTTCAGTTCATTCAGCCACATGAGCAAACTAATGCCATTTAAATTTGGGTGGCACCAAATATCCACTCTACTCAGTCCTCTGTCAAAAGAGTCACAGTGTGGTTTGTTAGAACCCAATCTGGACCAGCTACTGGACACACCCCCAAAGGCTTTATGGATATAAGCAGATGGATGTTGACATCTGACATCTCACGCTTGGAAAGTGTAGCTTAACACAGTGAGGTATGAATTAATGTTCACGCTCAGTTATTTCTTCATGAACACTTCTCTGGTATGAACACCAGAGTGGCTGTTACAGAAGCCAGAATTACATTTTGTTTTTACTCTGTTGCTCCCAAAATCTCCAGCCAGTCATGAAAACTATGTCCAATAAAGGAGCTACTGGTGAGTTCATGTGACTTCTGTTAACATGGCTTGTAAAAGAGCAGGGAGAACCTAAATGAATTGTGGTTTAGACCAAAGGAACTGTCGATGTGATTCCTCCAGTATTAGGGGAAGCTGAGTTAATGCCCTCCCAACCGGGACTGCTATTGTACAGCTGAGATAAAGACTAGTGGGACAAAACCTGACAGCACAACTTGTTCCAACCACTGTGCGTGGCACAGCTCAGCCCTGTGCCCTCTCTGTTTCATTGCTCTTTCAGCTTCTCGCCTTCCCTCTTTTTTCTCACTGGTAGATAATAGCAGATAACTGAATTTTTAAAAAAGCCATAACAGTTTAATCAGTCTAACTCCAATGCCTTGGGCGCCAACTTGCCATACCATACTCTGAAGTGAGTTTTTCTATTATAATGGACAGCAAAGATCAAACAACAATGAACAGCTATATGTAAAAAGAACGAAACTGACAGAATTTCAGCGCAAAGGTCATTCTTAGGTGATCATAGGGTGAACAAATAATTTATCACACTGACCAGATAATCACCTCTTATCATTTATCAGTAACAAATTGAGGAGAAACAAGCAGGTATGGGAGTTGGTGGTAAATTATATATTATATGCCCAGACATTACCATAGTTTAGGGCTTTTATTCTGCTGTACATGTGAATATGCTTATTTTGGCATTCACCGACATATAGTTCCCTCTAGATTCTTTACCCAGACTGCAAAGGGGTGAACTGTGTATTAGCGACGGTCATCCTGTGGACCCTCGTAATTCGTCACAGAAATCACCCTTCATGCAAGATTAATTTCCCTCTGAGGACCTGCGCTATGAAAGGTTATGAATGGACTTTAATATTAACTAGCTTTGCCTTGAGGTTATGAAGCTCATTCTAGTTGGTACACTTTTCCCATTTCTCCCCTCTCACTCCATCTTGCTCTCTCTTTCTCCGCCACCTCGCCCCCTTCCCCTCTCCCAGCATGCATCATAGGCGTGTAGGCATTCATGTAATAGAATGTGATAACAAATCCGAATTATACTGCAGAAAAAGTGCTTTCATTTGTCTAACGGTCGCTGAGCGCGCACTCCAAAATGGGGCTTGAGTAAAAGTAAAGAGATTTTTTTTGTGTGTGTGTGAAAAATAGATCATTATGAAAATCCATGTGTAGCATTTTCCCTCACAGTAGATTTATAATTTCATGTCTCCTCTGTCAGCCATTATTGCCTCAAACACAAAAGAGGATGCATAAGAATGAGGATTTGTTTTTTTCTCTCTCCTTTTGACTGTCATGACTCGAAAATATATTTCTCTGCTGTCTGTTCCTGCACTACGTGGGGGCAAAAGTCTATCACTGTTTTCTCTGAGGTTTCTGAATGGCTTTTGCTTGGAGTAAATACAGCGCTTGTTATGATTTTTAAGTTTAGTCTTTTATGTGTCTCCCCTGACGGAGCACACCAGCCAGCTGGAACTCCAAATCCATCCCAGTGTGTGAAAAATGATTAGAGAAAATGAACTTACAACGTGTTTCATCACTTTCATGCTCTCTCTATCTATTTGGCCAGGTTCCCGTAGACATACGAAGCAAAATACCTAGAGTCTCTCCTGGAGCGAAGCGAGAACAAGCAGAGAAATGCAAATAGAGTGGGGAAAGCAAGGGAAGATGAAGTGCGCGCAAACTTGTTGAGGTCAAATAGTATCTGAGAGTGAGTCGAGGAGTGAATGTGGATTAAAAGAATCAGAAGATTTTAAGGTGTTGGGTTTATCCCTCTTGCATAGGCACTAAAAAGCTTGCGCAAATACACAGACACAGACACACACATGGATGCCTAATCCAATCACTGTGTCAACATTAAAAGGCCATTCTAGCTCATCTGACTGGCAAAGTGTTTTTCTTTCCTCCTCTCATTTGTCAGGCTGATGGGAACACAGTGTGGAGGCATATTCATCCAGCCTCACTGGACCCAGTCATCTGTAAAAGCTGGCCGTTACAGGCTTGTCAGCAGGACCACAGCATAACGTATAGGGTCTTCTGCAAGGCTCTGACTACCTGGACAGATAGCGGGCTCACAGTGGCAACATGTTACAATCACATACTATCACTTCTTGCACTCACCTTTTTCAGTAACAAGCAGGGTAGGACATGACAATCACCAATCATAAACATAATTCTTCATTTTTTATCAATCCTCTCTTTAAATATAAAGTTGGTATCAGCTCATCTAAAACCATGTCCACCCCCATCCACCAATTTGATTTATATATTTAATTTCCATTCAATTTAATTAGGAGCCATCCTCTCAAAATGATTTTATCTGGTAAAAGGCAGACAAGAATACTAGACATAAATGTTCTTTGGTTCCTGATCATTCACAGGTAAGAAACTCAGCAGTCCTGATTTTAGAAGAATGAGCTGTCTAAGACAAAATGTATAATGATATAATGAGTATTGCAAGTACCATTGTCCTTGTTAAAAAAAAAAAAAAGGAAAAAGGAAAGGAAAAGACTTGTATAAATCTGATTTTCACATTAATATCTATGAGTTTTGGACAGTTTCCACTGCTTGGATTGGTCCCAGGGTCATAAAAAGTGTTTTACATGTATAAAATGAGTTCCTCTGTTAATAGAAAATAAAAAATCAAAAAGGAAAAAGGAAAACCTGTGATTCTTAAAGGGTGAAAAGGGCAAATCACCTGACAAATGCCAATGCAGGAGGTTGACAGGAAGGCTTCGGCCGAAGATAAAGGAGATAATAATGAGCTTGGACAAGGCTGGGATGGTGAAAAAGGTCTAAAGCACAAATGTTTGAATTGGAGGTGCGCTTTGTTAATCCTGCCCTGCACTTCAACAACCTCCGAAGTGTACACATCACTGGGTGGGATGAGTTAAGAGTATTTCCAAAGAGTCATAATGCATTTACTGCTACTTACCTACTGTGGTTTAGTGAGATGTGGAACTGAGAAATTGACCTTGAAGAGCTGTAAAATTCAATTCTGAGTAAGCTTGGGCTTGAATAAAGCAGCCAATTTGATAAACAATACCTCTGAATTTAAAGAGAGAGTTCACCCATTCTGAAAAATGTGATAATGTTATTAAAAAAAAAAAAAAAAAAAAATCAACAGTAGAATTTTCTTATGTGGTTGAAGCTCCTGTGTGATGGTGGGGAGCGGCAGAAAAGAAGAAGTTAGTGACAACATTTGGCCTCCAACATATATACATGTTCAGTGAAGAAAACAAATGATAGCAAATGCAAGACAATCCACTTGCGTCTCTGTGGAGGCTGCTGCTCCTCTGGTGGAGTGATACAGGAAGTGCAGAAGTTGCCGAATCTTTATGGATGTTGATAACAAGAAAAATACAGTTACAAGCAGTAATTTGTGCAAAACTATTGTCCAAGGGAACTTGTTAGTCATATGTGTATTTTAATTTCAGAAAGCAATATTTATAAAGTGTTGCTGTTTTAAGAATGTTAGCTGGGGAGGAGGTCCACCTCTACAACAGGAGGCATAAAATATGGTTAAAATATGGAGAAATGATGAGGGGAAGATGGCACCTTTACTGTCCTACATAACAGCTCAACTGAATCTTTATTTAACAATTTAAGATTTAAATTTAACATTTTAAGAGTGTTAGTCCAGCACTCAGTAACAATGAGAGGAGGATAGCACCACTACTGTGCTACAGAACAGCTGGGGGGAAGTGAAATAATATCACATTTCAAATTGGGTGAACTGTCCCTTTAATAATTTTCATGCCCCAAAAAAAAAAAAAAAAAAAAAAATCAAAAAAAAAGGGGG
>OMLB01028448.1:0-14040 GCA_900302555.1 Myripristis jacobus | reverse complement strand
TTTGAACTGTGAATAGTGCATAGCTACTCTAATGGATTCCCAGAATGAATGAAAAATGGATATAAGCATAATAGGTCCTTTTTAAAATGATATGGTTGCAACACTCTTGATGGGTCTTGAGCATGGGAACATGGCTAGTGAGGAATAATTCTGTAATTAGGCTGTAGTGTCTTGTATTGGTTATTTTTATCCCATGATGCTAATTTTAAATCATTCTCATTTAAAATGTAGTATCTCTAAATTCTCCCTGAGAGCAATTAGTTTCTGCATTAATGACTGTTTTTGCTTTTCTGTTCCAACTTGAAAATTCACTTGTGTCATCCTGTCTTTGCATAGAAATCAGCTGTGCTCTCCTGTGTGAAAGACCATTGTGCCCAGCACTGCTTGAGAACTATAAGAAACATAAAACAAAATCATGCACCCTGCTCACTTGTCTTCAGCATATCAGTCTCCTCTGATAGGTTCGGTATATGGGAGGTTAAGTGCTGTTCATTGGCAGTGTTTACATGCATGGAGAATTCCAGTCTTAACGCGGTTATTCAACAACACGGTTTTGCCTTGAAGCGCACAAAAGCCGTTATTCGGATGGAATAGCTGCATAATGAGTAATAACAAATACGCCAATTATGAGAAACCTGATTAAGATACCTGGCTTGCACCCATATTAACTGGGTTACTGTGGCATGTAAACATCTCACTCGTTCACTTTTGTTTATTTCCCTCTGCCCAATCTCAGACCCACACGGCATTCTGGGTAAATTTATTGATGTCACAGCAGTGAGTAATACTCTCCCTATTATTATTGGGATCACTTAATAATTTATTGTAAATTAACCTACTTCTCAGTGAAAGAGAGAGGAGGTAGCTGGTATCTTCCTCACAGTTTTTGTTGCTGTCAGACCTTTCTATGAGAGGGTGAGGCGCTACAAGTGGCTGTATTACTGTGTTGGCTGACATATCCATGGCAACACAGATACTCAATCACAGGGGAGCACAGGCGCATGGAAACAGGTCAACCCACAAGACCTCAGATGTAGTCTCCCCCATTGCCAGGTCACTTTGAGAATGAAACAATAAAAAAAAAGGGATTTTGTCTCATGTGGACCAGCATGCTGATCGGCTTTGAGGCTCTCCAAAGATAATCACTGATATTTTACACACGTAAAACAACAGCATTTCAACCTATACCCAGAACATATAAGAGATAAGAGTTTTGCTGTTATAAATACCCAGCATCAGGTAAGTCTTTCCTATTATAGCGAATGGAGGAAAAAATAGGTATTCAAACAGACCAATAAAAAAGTGTGCCACCCACAAAACTCAAACCTCATCAACAGGAAATCCAAGGAAAAAGACATCAGAGTCCTGGACACACTGATTGATTGCCAAGTTGCCTCTGGGAAATGCAGTGCAAAAACACCACTTAGCACCAACAAGATGTCAAAAAAGGAATTTTGTGATCTACCACTTTAACATGAATTTGTAGCTTAGAATAAGATTGTCAACACTTACGGCATACATTGGACTTGGTTCCAGCGTTGTGGGTAGGCATTCCAAAATACTTGTCAAAAAGATGAGGCCATCCGTTGTTGTCTCCTGAAGAGGAAAATGAAAAAAAGGGTGGGTGTGGGTTGGAAATACAACCCGCAATTTGTGCTCCACAGTCAAAAATGTTTTATTGAATTTCTGGATAACAGTTTTCACCTACATACCAGTGTCAAGGGCAATCAATGGTCTTGACACTGGAGACAAATAAATATTCTCTCTGGAAAACCTTCACCTGCACACATTATTCAGGGATTTTCTATTTTTTTTTTTTTATTACATCTTGATATGAGGGAGTCATTATGCAAACCCGGGAAATATGGCAGAGCAGCAGAATACATTTGCAAGAACTGTTCTTTCATCTATCCAATATGGGGTCATCAATCATCACATCGTGCACACGTTAGAAACGCGGCCGGCGGTGGCTATGGACACGGGTGGGCTCAAACACCAAGCGTGCATCTTGCCCAACCAATCAAATTTTGAGGAAAAAAAACCCCATCCTGTTTTCTTGACATGTTCAGACACAAACACACAGAGCCCTGCAGCAAACAGACAAGGTGTCTCACAGGGATGTTTTTGGAAAGTTCACCAATCACCAAGAGGAGGGTTCACCCACCAATGAAAGATTTTTGATTTAGTTTCGTTCCCTCTGTGTTTACAATGTGGGTTCATAAAGTCGCCCTCTCACATGGCAGTCCACTCTCTGTCAGTCAGTTCTGATAGCTCCCTCCCTGCTGGAGTCTGCAGGAGCAGCAGGGCTCTGTCAGTCAGCTGTGATCCATTCATTCAACAGCAGAAAAAGTCCAGCTTGCTTTTCAATTCAATTTTTATTTATTTATATAGCCCAGAATCACAAATTACAAATTTGTCTCAAAGGGCTTTACAGGAAATACAACATCCTCTTGTCCTTAGACCCTCACATCGGATGAGGAACAACTCCCTAAAAAAACCCTTTAACAGGCATGCATAAGATTCACGGAACAGCACTTTGCTATAACTAGCAACTCAACTTTTAGCCCTAATTCCAACTGCTTGCTTAAGTTACAGCTACAGGCTCACATTACACATTTACTATCTCTCCCTTATGCGCCACACGCAGGCTTATAAATATCTACCAGTGTACTTACTGTGATGAAAAGTGATGGATAGTAACCAAAGAGAGATATCAAGGTAATTTTATGTATTTCAAAGATAGATTCTTTCATCTCTTGAATAGTAGCCTATTACATTGTTGAGTGTCCTGTAAAAATGAACTGAAACTGAAATCTGTGCAGTTTGTTATCATTATATAATTTAGAAATAATACTAAAAACAGTACTAATTTAATACTAATACTATTAATACAAATAATAGTAGCAACACAGCCTGTTACCATAGCATGAAATTAGTATGAAGTTTACTTTCTATTGTAATTACCATTGTTTTATCATTTTACTTGAAACATTAGTGCTTTATATTAGTTGTTTAGTAGATCTGGTCCATGAAATGTGTTTGTTAGTTGTTAGTTCCCGAATACAGTTAGCCCACTATGAACTGCTATACATAGTAATGACTTCATAAACAATTAATGCATGTATCCTGTAGTAATCTGAAATTAAATGAAGAGAGAAGCCTGCAGATTGTAGTGCAGCACACTGTGGCATGAATAAAAGCTTTGCCCACCCCAAATCTCTGATTGCCCCCAGTTACAGCAGCCTGGAACTGGACCTGGTTTGAGGCATTCAGAATTAATGCTGTGCTTGCAGTGAAGTGAAGTGAAAAAACAAAAACAAAAACAAAAAACACCAAAAAAAAAAAAACATAATCTCAAACAGCCACCTGAAATCAGTATCATCAGTCTCTTTCTGCACCATCTGTCATGCGTTTGTCGTCTGAAAAAAACAATACCATGCTTGTGTGGTGCATAAACAACAACCCCAGAAGCAAATGAAATGCATTAATTTACTGTTAATCAAGACTGCCTATTCTTAGAAACAAGCCTTTTGCATCAGACATGACTGAGGAATCTGGTATAGTGGAGCACACAGGCTGGAGAAAATGATGAAAATACCTTGCAATATATGGAATCTCAAATGCCTACTAAGGAGTGGAGCCACCATTTGCTTCCAAAACAGCTTGAATTGAGCTTGAAGTCCTGCCATGTGTGTAGTGAGATATTAAACCTTTTATGTTTAATGAGAAAAGCCCCCCAGTTCTCTGATGGATGAGGGAGGTAGCAATCTTTCAGCTTCAGGACTTTACATAAAAATTATTACTTTTAGATAAGGTGACTTGTGAGGCTACTCAAATTGCTGGGACTTCATCCTCTGCTATTAGCTGCTTTGTGACTCCATCAGCTATGATGAAAACTGTTATGATAAAACGACAGGACTCCTGGCACTAATTGATAATCTTCACATGAATGTGACTGTGAAATAAGCCATGCATGCTGCGAGTACCAAGTAAAGCGAAACAGATACACAGTGAGCACTCGATAATCGGCTCACTCAGAATGAAAATTAAAAAAAAAAAAAAAGTTATTTTGGGTCAGACAGTCTACTCTGTCAAGCAAGTGAATTTGTTGCCAAACACTGTCCAACAGCCTGAGGATAAATACACAAGATTTAAGACTTTTTTGGCAGCATATGATGATCCGCCAGGTTGCCCACAATTTGATCAGCAATATTTGATTATGAAGTAGGTCTTTTTATCCTTTACTACCTTTATCCTGTCTTGTTTATGCCATAAAATATTTTGTAACACTTGTTTTACAAAAAGACATTGAAATGAAGTTTATTATTATTAGTAGTGGTAATATTAGTAGTAGTAATCTTCCTGAAAAAAGTGAGTTACAATTACAAACACACACACACACACACACACACACACACACACAATGCACCACTACAAAACCATAAACTTCTGCTTACATTCAGCAATGACAGTAGAAACCTCTATCCAGTGGCTATCTCAATTTCCATGTCCAGATATAGAAGCTTTTCAATTCCCCTATGAAATATGCATCAGTGCACTGCATGGCTGGTGACACAGATGAGGTCACGCAGATGACTAGACCTTGGCAGCTACTTAGAGTGATTTTGCGCCAGGAAGTCAACCAATTCAGATCAAACTGAAAAAGAAAAAAACAAATGCACACATCTTTTCATGCCCTTATCTGTCTATGTAAATATATTGTTCTCTATTAACATGACTATACTATGATCAAACTGTAGAATACCTGGTAGTTCACAAAGTCTGATGCCCAGATATGAGACACCTTTGTAAAGCTTGGTCTCAGGAAAATACAAAGATCCTTCAATAAAGTCCATTGAAATTTAAGGTATCACTCTCAAAATAATTATCTGAGTGGCTACTCTTGCATTATCAACAGCTGAATCCGACTCATGGTCCCAGACTGTCTGCCTCTCTTGAAATGCAATAATATAAGAGCATATCCATTTAAATGATTGGGTTTTGAAACCAAAAATAGCAGTGAAGCAGTGCTGGTGGAATAGCGTCACTCTGGTTCACTGAAATGAACACGCACAAATAACAATCTAGATTATAAGTGCAAAGGGGACATTGTGCAGTTGAAGATTATCACTGTTGAATTGCTGGTTGCTTGGCCAAAACCATCAATTCACAACCCTAACTGAACACATTGGCAGCATGTATGATTGTTGATATTGGGAAAAACTCAGCTCAACAAGCCACTCAGCTGCCCTGCCATCATCGGGCCATTTGACATTTCCCATGGAGGATAATGGACCAGGTTGGATGAAAAATGGCTTCTGGATAATGACCATAATCACCATCATCATCTTTGGTCATTAGGAACATTTTCTTTACGTTTAAATATTATGACGACTGATGAGGAACTGACAGGGCCTCAACTGCATGAAAACATAACAGGCAAGTAATCAGGCAACAGGTCTGGCAAGGAGAAGGTGAAGTCTACCGCACGCATCGCTGACAATCAACATCAGACCAATCACGGCTCAGAGGCGGGCACCAGTGCAGGTGAGGAGATGATGACGAAAAAGATAATTTGAATCTGGTGCAAGCAAGAGGAGTAAGGTGGGTATGTTGTTTAAGTAAAAAATGTAAAACTTGCCATTCATTAAATGTCCCGTTAACATCTTTATCTGCACTCTGCATTCACGTCTGAAATGTCAACATTTTGCAGAGATTGTTATGTTAAATGGCATTTTGTTATGCACTGATTTTGTACCTATTGCACACTTGGCGGCCTACTGACAGCAGAGGGGCCTCATTTGGCCAAGGGCAGCTCTGAAAATTATACACAGACTAATGAGACAACAAGTCAAACTAATCAGGGCGTGGCTGCACAATCACAGCGGCGGGAGCACACACAGGGGCAGAGAGTGAAGTTATATGAATCGAAAGAGAGAGAGTATGACAAAATAAAAGTTAAAAAAAAAAAAGAAAAACATAACTAGGATGCTGATTGAGATGTCATAAATTTGGCAGTCATACCTGCATATAAAGCATGCATGTCCTCAAATACTTAAACTGCATCAAAATAGACATATGTATATCATATGATTCTTCCCTGGTGGGCTAACAAACTTGAAAAAGGCCTCTTCGCCTCACTTTGAGATCTAGCTTGTATTTTACTTGCCCATATTTTATATTTAAGTATTTCATCCATTATCTATCTGCGATGTGCCATCTGACAGGAGCCTCAACGCTAACTTTTTTCCCAATTTTAAGTAGCCTACTAACAGCAATCAGGACGCCCTCTGTCTCTATTTAAGCTTGTGTACAGCTACTACACTGAGTGATAATTTTCATGCCAGGTTTTCAATAAGCATACTGGTCTTGTGGATCTGGATTGAGACTGAGCATTTATGAATTAATTTCCTATTTTTTATGACAGCTTGGCTCAAAACATGAGAAAAGTGCTACAGGAGATTGGGGCTCCAGCACACCAGCGGCCTGCCAGGGAGCTGGACAGGCACGATAATAAGAGGGAATGACTAAAACCACAAAGTATGCAGGAGTTACAATCTAGTCAGCCTTGTCACTGAGGCCCACAGACTGTTGGCATGAGTGTGGTGCTGCTGGATGATATGAAGTATGTACCTATAAGTGCTCATTAGAGCTGCAATAAATTAAAAAAAAGAAGAAACTACTTCCTTTGAATGCTCTCAATGCATTCTAGGGGTGATTTTGTGATGATGTAATTTGCTCACAACCCTTATTCAAAACATAACATATCTTGCAGCTGCATCACTTCTGGTCTAATGAGGCACGTGTATGTCAGTGGAGAAATTTGTAAGTCTACCTCTTCGAAGTCTCGACAGGTTGTTAGGGATTTGAATAGCTGAAAAATTGGATTGGAGCGTTTTCAATTCAACTGAATTTTCAATTTCAATTTTATTTGTACAGCGTCAAATCATAACAACAGTCATCTCAAGGTTCTTTACAGAGACTAAACAAATTTTGGCTTATCCCACGAAACAAAATCTCCCCCATCAGCGAGCACCTGGTGACAGTGGCAAGGAAAAAAACTTCAACGGGGAGGAAACCTGAAGCAGAACCTTGCTCTGAAAACTTGCTGTTTCTTCTATATTTGTTAACGTACAAACATTTTTTCAGTTGCTTTTTTAAATAGCAATTAAATCTTCTAGTGGACAGATTTATAAGTTGCATGTTTTGGTGTGAAACTTCAGACATTATACTTTCAATGCAATGTAGCAGGACCAAAGTGAAGTTCGTGTTGACTTGAATGCATCCATTTTATACAGCAACATATATATCGATCCCCTCATTTCATAAGAACATTTTGGTACTGTTACATTTCAAGCGATTAAAGCGATTTACAGATGCACATGATTGCAGCCTTGGATGGATAGCACTGAACAGCGAGTATGAAATACCATATTCAGTAATGATGTGAAATGTGTCAGTGGTTGTTGTCACTTTCAAAAATTCAAAAATTTTCCTCTTCTATTGGTTTGCTGTGCAGTTCTCTATTGAAAAGAGAGATTATTTGTGGTCCTTTGAAGTTCTTGATTGGAAGCAACATCCGTAACCAATGCCATGCCTGATTTAGGTAACATAGCTCTTACAATTTGCCATGTCCATTTGTTGAATTTATTTACACCCAAAACGAATTAGGTGTTCAAACTTACTCACAGCTGACATCCAGTCAAAAATTTTGTACATCTTATTCTTTAGACGGCATACCAATGAGAGGGTAAGAAAAAAAAGAAAAAAGGATTTCGGCTTGATAAACCATGGAAATAAAATATCTGAATTTTTTTGGAGTCACTTTGAACTTTGGGTTTGAAGGCAGATTAATCTCAGAAAAATTATATTATCATGAATAATGATGATAGACATAACTCAAAAAGCCCAAACACACCCGTGGTCAGTCAAACCAATAACTGAGAACTGAATGTGCCCTGCAGTTCTGAGGGAAACTATCACAGTAATAAGTTTCCTTTGCCAGACCAAAATAAAGGACGTGAGGACCAGCTGTTACACAAACATTTAAATTTTCAAAAATTAAAGGCAAACCCCAACCTTAACATTGCATTTAGGTTGTGAAGACACACTGCCTTCTTAGCACCACGGGCTGAAGACTGAAACAGAAATGGGACTGACAATTTCTAACAGAACAAAGGGACACATTTCTCTCGGTTACCCAGTTTTTCACGGTTTTAGAGGGTAAACAGCTGTGTTTGCAATCTCGCGGACCGCTGAGATGTAAACCATTTGACTTTGAATACCATTTGACTTTGAACTCGGTAAAACACACATGCACACACCCACACACACCTGCACATACACACACACACACACACACACACACACACACACACACACACACACACACAGTATAACAGGTGGAATGCATTCCATAATTCATTTTGTCCTGCTGATAGTGAGGCTACATGATCCTTCATGGAGTGGAACAGTTTGTGCCAAAAACTGGACGAATATATGATCCCAAACAACAGGGCTGATTGACAGTGCCCCAGCGCCGCATTTTGAACTGTTATCAGTCCTGAATTACAATCAATCGTGGACCTCAGGGTCTAGAGCCCTGCTAATATTCCTGCACTGCCATCTGGAATTGGCAGTGCAGGATGTAATCATACACAGGAATTTTATTTGGAACAGGCAGGACTGAAGGGTGGTGTTCTCGAGGCTAGGGATTAGCCTTTCCGCAAGCAGAATTTATACCCACTGGCGTCTCAGCATTCAACTAACATTACATCTGTAGGAATCTCTGTGGCCAAGAAGGAGAGGCTGCAGGTGCATCCTACACTGCGACAATAAAGCTTCCTCCATTTTGAATTTGCTGACAACTTGAGGCCCACCCCGTGTAATCTCTTACTGGCTGAGCATCATGAGTCAAGCCATTTTGCCAGTCACAGTTTTATGTTATTAGGTAGCTTCATTTTTAAACAGGTAATATTCATGCTTACTAGTTTGAATAAACAATTTGAAAGCATTTCCTGTCTTTGCTGGGCAAGAGTTTTGTTCAAAAGGAATTAAAGGGAGGTCTCTTACAGACGCCTGTCCTGAATGTAGACCACTTGTACTCAGTGACTCAAGCAAATAAAAGCCTGGGTTTTTCATTGAGTTTTGAAGGTATTTACTGCATGATTCAGACTTCAAGCAGCCAGAACAGAAAGACTCTTAACCAATCTGGCACATGCATATTTCAGCACCATGGACAGAGAGCGGAGGTCTAACTATCATTAGTCATTTGTTTAAATCGCAGAAAATAAAGAAATGCATTGAATTACATGAGAATTTCTAGTCGGTAACCAAGGGGTGTTCACAACACAGCTAAACAAACGGCCAATTTGGCACAGGCAAATTTATTGTAGTGTCAAAGAACTAAGGCCTGACCACACAGGCTGATTTCAGTCTTCAGTAACATGTCTGAATAAATTACTTGAAAAAAACAACAAAAAAACCCACCTACAATCACGTACATTTGTAGGCCACAGGATGTTGGGCTCTTATCTAAAGCAGCTGGACAGCACACAGTCAAAAATCACAGAGGAAAGAGCAAGTTCACCCACTGACTCTCTTATTCACTGACGGGCAATTGGGACCAATCAGAGGTCTATTTTCTTCTCATGGACAAATAAGCCTGAATGAGTGCAGATTGTGTGTATAAACCTGATTCCTAAGGGACGGCAGGTGCCATTCGCGTCTATGGATGTGGCAAACATTAACAATCTGTTGCTACCGTTTGCTGGAGCTGGACGTTATGCTGGGCTATAGGCAGCTGCTGAACAGACCGCTGATGATAACATACAGATTGGATAAAAACACCGTTCTTATATATCTTTATATGTATAAGGTGTGTTTTGTTGTGTAATCAGTTTGTCAAAGTGCAGACTGCACAGGTATGATGGTTTACAGTGACAAAATGTCCTTTCCTTTTATATTTTCCTCAGCATAGGTGAGAGGAGAAGTTACTTTGCCACAGGAAATGAATGCAATTTTTTGTAATTACACCTGGGATGCAAGACAAAGGCAAATTATCTACAATTAGCTGCTTGGTATGATAGAAAACCAGTAACGCCCAGAGTCCCAAGGACAGTGTGTACAGCATGAAGCCTAATTATAACTGCACTCCCTGCACCTTTCTAAGATTGGTTCCTAAACTGTGGGTGTCTCACTAGGAATGAAGGAATTAATGAAAATTAATTAAAAATAAAAGGATGGTAAAAAAAAAAAAATAGCATGAAGGAGCAGGAATGTGTCAAGTACAACTGGGAAGACAGCTATTCCATAAGTGGGGTGCTACTGTGGTTGCGAGATCGGCCACAACCGGGGAGAGTGGGAGCACGTATTTCACTGATAAGCGAAGATGTTTCAAACTTAATCTGGGAACAGCCTTTACTTCTCCAGTGTAGGTGCACAATTCTTCTTTTAGTACATGAAGTTCATCACTGGAGGAGAAAGTTTTTGTGAAAGTAACACTGACAACAAGTGAGAGGTGGTACTGTTAACAGGTGGACAGGTCACGTCTGTTGGTATTTCAATCCATAAAAATCGTTCATCCTCTTTCACCCACAAGCTCATCAAAATTCATTAGACTCTCACTTCATGCAACATGGTCGATAAACTAACCCCGTGTTATTTTATCTTAATAGAAACGAGCTCCAATGACGTTTGCCTGGTGTTGAACTGTGTAAGCTGAAATGGTATATACAGTGGATGTCTAACCCGTTGGCCTCATACTGCACTGAACCTGACTTTCTCTAAGAGGATTAACCTGTTGGTACTTGCTAAGCCTAGCCTGACATCACACCTTTAGTGAGCTGGGAGTTTAGCACAAAATGAATAATTATGTGTATATCTATTTATTTTAATCCGACATCCCTGATGGCTTGAAAAAAATCTGAAAAGAAAACACTCAAAAGCACAGACAGATGGGTAAACTATGCAAGAATTAGCAGGCAACAAGCCGCCATTAGCACTTAAGAGCACATTAAAGCATGAATAATGACCCCGGCACCCACCAGCCCAACATTCACAGCATAGGGGAGATTGTGCAGCATGGCAACGCGCAAGCTTGTAGCATAGCAACACAGAGAGCAAGTTGAGTCATACAGCTCAATATCAGATTACCTAAAGCCACACATAAGGTGTTGCACCAAGACAGGAGTTACATCAAACACTCAATACGCCAACACATCGCAAGTAACGCTGTGTTAGATTAGTCCAATAACCAATTTATAGATCTGGAGAAAGAGTTGAGACATGTGACGCTCTTTAATTCTGTGGGTATGGTGTCCAGGTATGTGCTGCTCAACAGGAGAAGGCTGACTGCCCGAAGGTAATTTTTCGATATGGTGTTTTACAATCTCCTCTCGTAGCAGCTCGGGTAGATGAGTTTTGATTTTGTGTGATGAATTCATTGAGTGGAAGGGGAGCCAGACCATGAAAGATTTCTTAAACACAAGCAAAATATGTGCAAATTTAATCATATTTTCCCAGCTTACGAAATGAAATCATACATGGTTAAAATTTTACATTGATGATATGAATTTGATCTAAAATTTATCATTTGAGGATCTGCAAAGAGCAGAGTGGGACTTAAGTGGAGGGGCTTCAAAAATTTGTGATTTTCAGTTCGAGGTTCCGTGTTTCACGTGCGTTAGAAAAGTATCACACTACAAATCTTTTCTTAAATTTAGCATTAAGTTAATTAAAAAGGGGAGCTCATGTCATTCTTATTGATAACATAATAACAATGAAATAAAATGAATTAAATGATTTGGTGAGTTTGTTTGTATATGGATCTGGATCTGACAAGACATTTGGTAACCTGTCTATTTTGTTATTGTCTGTTGCTGACTGATACAACACAACAGTGATTCATCCTATATCCTGTACATTAACCCCCTGAACTCACCTTACATTTTCTGTTGCTTTAAAGGGGGAAAAAATCACTTTTTCCATATTATACAACAGTGTCACATACCATTATGTATCTGTCCATTCCAGCACTTCCCTAAAGCTATATTATGCTTATAAGCATGGCATTTGTAATGGCTGCACTATTACATCAAATGGAAATATATTCTAAATGTCTGTGTGTCATTTTATACATATCCTCATGTAATTCAGCATGTCATATTTGATACTTTTGGAAACCTTGGGGTGTTAAAAGGAGTTTAAAATAAAGTTTGATGGGTTTGAAGAAAGCTTGGGCATGCAGGATGTGTTTGTAATGAGGCTGAAGAGCTGAAAAGGTTAAAGCTTTTCCATTTCCCGTCCAAAACATCCTGTCAAGTTGCAGATTCCCTATGAAAAATACGAATAATTACGATGCACAGGAAGTGATTCATCTGACATTTGAAGCGGGTTTTTTTCCGTTTGGAATTAACAGAATGAGAGCTGGGTAGTTAGTGCGAGCAGGAACAGCTACTGTGGATAGAGGAAAGAGAAAAGAGATCGATCCACAGAAACTCAAAATTAGAAAAAAATCCAGCAGGGGTGCCCACCAAGCCCAGTGCTCTGGACGGGCCTTTAGGGGATCAGCCCTGTGCAGCATCTGTTCCTCTTCCCTCTCCTGGTGAATTATCTGTTATTTATGCTATTCATTGATGACACTACAAATAGTGTCTACATTTACCAAGTAAAACAACGGTTTAGTTCAAAAAATGGCAAAATGTGATAGGACAAATATTGTTTGACAGCGGTAAAAGTAGTTGTAGTGTATTTGTTCTGCTGTGAGTGGTGATGAGTATGAGTGCCTGCGGGAATTGCTTGCTAAAATGGATATTAAGAAGCATTATCACCCATAGCAGCAGCAGAAGATGGTTGCCCATCAGCTTCCCTGCAAGCACAAGGATGAATTCTCCCCTCAGGAGATGTGGAAAATAAAGAAAAAATTAACAGCTTCCCACATGATTCCAAAAAGCCGCTTGAAGCAAAGCCAAGTGCGTTGACAGGTTTTAAACGTGCTTCAACTCTCAGAGTAGCTTCGCAGTACATTGTGTTAAAACTTATTTTCAACACTCAGGAGCGTTCTTGCTCACCACCAGCACAGCATGCCTCATCATTACAAGGCCCATTTAACTGAACCTGCCTTTGAGGAGGACTTCAAGTTTGAGGGGTTGAACGTTTTTCAGCTAAAGAACATTCAGTCGAAAAAAGCTGCACTGATGGATCCAAGCAGTGAGGGTACAGTGCATTTAGTTTAATTTTATCTGTGCCTGGTGCGGAACGAAGTCAATAAAAAATGCCGGAAACTGCAGTAGGTGGCAGGCGTAGCTCGCTGTGTGCACTGTTACAAAGGCTTCAACTATTGTTAGGTAACGATTTTAGAGAGTTTTCACCTATTCAGTATTTAGCACAGTTGAGTCTAGCCCTGGTGTGTTTTCCCTCTTAGTGCAGCTCATGTGGGTGGATGTGACATCATCTTGCAATGGTCAGACCTCTGAACACAACATTTATCAATAGCACATCATGGAGCTCCAAAAAAGCGACAAAATTTATTCAGTACTTACTGACTCTTTCTTGTTGCCAGTTAGCTAAAGCACAGGCAAATAATCAAACACTCCAAACCCATAGCCTTTGAACAGAAGTGCAAAACACTCAACCAAGTAAAGCCACTCCATTTCCATCCACATGCCACCATCTTCACACATACAACTCTGCACTCTTCTCTTATTTAATAACCCTGTCTCTTATTCTGTTTTTTCTCTTCCCTCTCTTACCAAAATCAGCATTAATCATGGATTTCAGTTCTTTCTTTGTTTTCGTCCCACTTTTTCTTCCTCCCAATTGTTGCCATTATTATCACCTAACCCTACTAACTTAATGCAGAAATTGAATTTATTCAGTGTTCTGCTCATTATGTTAAAATCCTGCTAATCTCCTAGCTGCTGTTATCGTGCCATTGTCATTGTCAGTGTTGTTTGTTTATTGTCTGTCCACATTTGTACTTCTCCAATAAAAATAAAAATAAAATATAAAATAAAAAAAAAAAAATGTGGAAACTGCAAT
>OMLB01028444.1:14773-31150 GCA_900302555.1 Myripristis jacobus | reverse complement strand
TTCTATATGCAGCTATTGTGGAGCTCTGTTGTTGTTTCCATTTGGTTTCTCCATGCAGGTCAGCCTGTATATGGCACTGATTAGATGTGTGTGTGTGGCACAGAGTTGTAAACTCGGTTGTATTTGGCAGCCGGGGCTCTGGAAGTAAAAATCCCATTCATTTTCCCAAACTGAGTGTTATGTGATGGCCTGTTTGAGCATTTTTGGATGGACATGGCTGATTCACCTTTACAAACAAATAGTAACTGCACTGCAATAACTCAAGTTCACTGCAGAAATATTTTGTCCTTGGCAACTAATAGAATAGATGTGTGTTAATGTGTGAATTGGAAGCGGGACAATGCTGAAAAGGGGCATGCATCCAAGGTCAGAAAAATTTGAATCACTACACAAAGTTGCTGTGTAAGAATCAGGCGTAGTGGCCTCTGTAGCACGCTGTGGTCTGTATTCTGTACTGTATCTACACATAAATACAAAAACAGAAATTCACTCTTATTCACGTTCACATTCATTTCCCTCTCTTTGCAGTCCGATCATGGAGGCGTTTGGTAACGCCAAGACTGTTTACAACAACAACTCGAGTCGCTTTGGGAAGTTCATCCAGCTGCACTTCTCTGAGAGCGGCAACATCCAGGGAGGCTGCGTCATCGACTGTATCCTTGTTTCTGCATAAAACAGATTTGTATTAGATGTGCGACAATATTTGCCTCTTACGTGCATAAACTTTGGTTTGGTGCCAGATGGGTGAAATTTTTAAATTATCACAAGAAAGTATTTTAAAAGTCTAATGACTGTTGTCTGACATCTTAACTCACACCGTCTGAGTTGCCCTGATGTGATCATCCTCGCCCATCTGTTGGAAAAAATAAAAAAGTAAGCATAGTCAGAATTGTTTTGCCAGCTGTTTCACCCAGGCTTGATTTGAACTGAAGGAGTATGATTGTAAAGACCAATAACAGAGGACTCAGAAATTGGGTTGATGTTTCCTTGACTCACTCCCTGTCAGATTTACTGGAAAAGGTAACCACGTCTGGGGCCGTCGCCAGCTCACGTCAGATTTAAATTCGTTAGGAGTGATTTTTTCTCTTCTGCATTGTGCGTGCATTGAAATGTTAATCGTGATTGTGCTGCATTGATTTTGCTGTAGAACCGCGTGGTGCGACAAAACCCCGGAGAGCGGAACTATCACATCTTCTACGCTCTGCTGGCGGGAGCAAAAAAGGAGCAAAAAGGTATAAGAAAGGCTCTGTGAGCATCTTCCTGATATTTTGATGATGATTGTCTTTGGGCCAGAAACACCAGTGTCTTTTAGAAACACTGTTTTTCTCAAGAAGTCAGTTCATCACAGTTAATTTGGCACCACTCAACCACTGCAATCCTTGTGGAGTGTACAAACGATGAAACAAAATTATAAATGTGTGTTAATGTGGTGCGTGTGTGTCTGTGGGAGTGTAAAATAGCTCTTTTCTATGCTCATTGCTGAAAACCAACAATCTTTACAAGGAAATACATACCTTTTGGCACATTTTGCTGTACACACACAGTTTCTCCAGGCTGCAGACACACACAGACAGTTGTCACGCTGCTCAGTCCACAGGCTCCTCTGCCACTGTCAACAAAAGTGGAGTAAAAATATTTGATTTTGCTGTCGGTGCCAGTTGGCATTACATGATGCATATACAATGATGACAAAGTCGTTTAATATGAAACACGACTCACAATGCACTTACAGCTACAACAAGCAAAACTGTACTGCGGTTAAATAAACTGCAACTGTAATGCCACTTATATTATTTTCAAGCCACCAATGTCACTGCAAAATTGGCCGAGTGGAAAGCGGAAAGTAGCAGCCGGAGGTGTATCAACATTATGTATTTCCTCTGTTAGAGCTGTACTACCTGGAGGACTCTCCTGAATCGTTCCACTACCTCAGCCAATCAGGATGTCTGAAGGACAAGAGCTTGAACGACAAGGAACTCTTCAACAGCGTCATGGTCGGCGTCTCTCTGCTCCTTCTGTATTTGTCTTATTGATGATGTCCAGTTGTACGTAGTTGGACCAACATTTCCCGGAGGTAGAGCTGATCTGGAAGTGGAAAAAAATGTCTGAGCTGATCCTAAATGAGCAGAGCCGAGGAGTCGCTGGCCAACATTTGCTGAGGCTCAGTGAGAAAGGCGGGAAGAGAGGAAGTAGCGAGCATTATGAAGCCTATGAACACTCCTATAGTAACTATAAACCTCAGTCTGGCTGCACTAAGTTGTAAGGGAACAAGTTGGCATGTATTTTTCTAACTAAAATTGTTTGCCAGCCTGTTGACCCTCCAAAATCATTAATTCTATGTTCAGGACTCCACAATGAATTTAAAACAGAGAAGACTTTGTCATTTATATTTTAATCTCTGACTAGATTATTTCTTCCCAGTTAGTTGTCTGTCAGCAGGATATTTCAAAGAGCTTAATTTGAATCAATTAAAATTTACCATTTTTTTTGCCATAACAATGAAACTAATAGTTAATTGAGACTTGAGTCCAAACTTGGGTCAAGAAATCTATTTAATGTAAATTTGAAGTGATAGGCATGATATATGCTAGTATAACAATAAACTGGAGAACTTACTTAACTCGGGATCTGAGGAGTTGTTTTTGTTCCGTACCTTGAGGGTTTACTTGGGATTATTTCTTCCTCCGAAGCAGCTCTGCCACCGAGAAATAGCAAAGTTAAAACTCAACCTTAGTTGGCATTATATAAGCATTTCATTCGGGAGCGCTGTTGGTTACACCTAATCTCTTTCTTTCCGCTGTGCCTTTCTCTGTGTAGGAGGCGCTGAAGGTCTTAGAGTTTACAGAGGAGGAGATCAGAGACATGTTTAAGCTGCTGTCAGGAGTCTTACAGCTGGGCAACATCGAGTTCATGACAGCAGGGGGGGCGCAGATCACCACCAAGCAAGGTCAGTGATGTAGATCCGATAGCTGAGTGATCTAGCTGAATACATGGATAGATAAATGTGTGTAAACTGTGTCTCTCCCTTCTTCCAGTGGTCACTAATGCCAGTGAGCTGCTGGGCCTGGACTGCTTTCAGCTGTCTGAGGTCCTGATACAGCGCTCCATAATCCTCAGAGGAGAGGAGATCTGCTCACCACTCACCATAGAGCAGGTTAAGACCCACACACACACACACACACACATGCACGTAGGAATATATTCATGTACACATTTATACACCTGTACATGCTCTCTGTTTGGATCAATCTCTCTCTTTCTCATTGTGACAGGCCGTGGATTCCCGGGACTCCGTTGCCATGGCGCTGTATTCCCAGTGTTTCTCCTGGATTATCCTCAAGATCAACCAGAAAATCAAAGGGAAGGAAAACTTCAAATCCATTGGCATCCTCGACATCTTTGGCTTTGAGAACTTCGAGGTCAGAGCGCTGAGTTGTTATTTGCAGCGTAAAGTGCATGCTGCGTGTTTTTCATAATTAAGCGGTGAATTTGCCCTCGGCCACCCCGGCTCCCAACCCCCGCCACATGCACACACCTGTACATACATACGCTCTCTCTTTTACATACCATATGTGCTTGCCCGCCTGCAGGTGAATCGGTTTGAGCAGTTTAACATCAACTACGCCAACGAGAAGCTCCAGGAGTATTTCAACAAGCATATCTTCTCCCTGGAGCAGCTGGAGTACAACAGGTACACGCCTGCACTGCATGTGCCAAATGACAGTGATGTATAGATTGTATGATTGCATAGAGGATCCGCTTTTCACCAAACATTGGCATGGACGGTGCACAGGAGTTGCAGTGATGGAAACATTTAGAACTAGACATCTTTTCGTTTTGGGTTCACTTTCCACAGGGAAGGTATCCAGTGGGATGCCATAGACTGGATGGACAATGCAGAGTGTCTTGACCTTATAGAGAAGGTAAGAAAAACCTGCTTTTAGATCAGTTTAACAGTTGGTTGGTTATATTATACTGATTTAATATAGCTGATTCTACAATGTGATGATGGTTTTCTCCCTTAGAAACTGGGCATGCTGGCTCTGGTCAATGAAGAAAGCCGTTTTCCCAAAGGAACAGACTTCACTTTGCTGGAGAAATTGCACAGTAGACACTCGGTGAGTTAATACACACATTTACACACACGACAGACACTGCATGTGTTGCATGCGCTATGTGGAGCTGCTGTCCCTCTATTGTGTCAGATCATTTTGTATTATCTGTGCTCTTACCCTTTTCCTGCAGACAAACCCCTATTATGTAAAGCCCAGACTTGCTGACCATCAGTTTGGAATAAAACATTATGCTGGGGAGGTGAGTTATACAGTTAGACATTTGCCTCCTTCATATCTGCACTTATATTAGCCTTTAGAGGCAGCATGTTTATTTTGTGAAGGCTGGAGAATTCATGCTGAGCTTCTCTCTGTGTCAGGTGCTGTATGATGTCAGAGGAATCCTGGAGAAGAACAGAGACACCTTCAGAGACGACATCCTGAATATGCTCAAGGATAGCAGGTGGGAAACATTATTTTTGTTTCATTCATTTATAGAGTATATTAGTATCTACAGAATTCATATCAGGAGACACAGTGGAGGCTAAAGTCCCTTAAACATGGAAAACCGTCATTTTTTTTGGGCCGAAGAAATCTTTGAAATGTTCAGTTATTTCAAACTATTGTAAGATATGTGAGGATAGAGGCTTTTGATCTCCAACTGCAAGTTTGTACCCTGCATGTATGTATAATCCATTACATTTGTATATGTTTCTGTTGATTCCTAGACTGGACTTCATTTATGACTTGTTTGAGAAAGTGGCCAGCAGGAATAACGAGGAGACTCTGAAGATGGGAACAGCCAGACGCAAACCTACTGTGAGCTCTCAGTTCAGGGTAAGAGATGCATACACTGTGCACGCATGGAGTTACATTTACATTTCTGTGTGTCCCTTGTAGATTGTTGTGAGGTATCTGACCTTCTTCTGTACTGCGACTTGTAAGGAGTGGAAAGAATAAGCTAAAATTCTTAGTTTTACAAATAATCCATAATAAACAATTCAAAGGTCAAAGCCGCAGAGCCTGGATAATAGATATAACAAAAGTTTCTGTGTCCTTAGACTGATCATGTATGATAGAGATTGGTTTTATTGCCTCAAGGACATGCCTTTTGTGTATGCAGCAACCTTAGCAACTGTTAAAGGGCAGACTGAGGTAATTTAGTGCGTTGTCATATAGAAGGCTTTGATTAACAACTTTTTTCTCCTTCCTCTCTCTTCTCAGGACTCCCTCCATGCCCTCATGGCCACTCTGAGTGTTTCCAACCCTTTCTTCATTCGCTGCATTAAACCCAACATGGAAAAGGTTGCTCTGCAGTTCATTATCAGATAGAAATTCACATTACGACTGCATTGCATATCTTCTCATCAAGTACCAGATTACCGTAGCGTGACAACATTCCTTCTTTGTTTAAACCTGTAGAATCCAAGTGTGTTTGATCCGGATGTGGTCCTGAACCAGCTGCGCTACTCGGGGATGCTGGAGACCGTGAAGATCCGTCGGGCTGGTTTTCCTGTCCGCAGAACTTTCAAAGACTTCTTCTCTAGGCAAGTGTCTCTAACTCTCTGTCTTTCTTGTCATTTCTACATGTTTGTGTGCATTTGTGTGTTGCATCTTTATTTTTGAGATATAACTTGTTGTTTTTCTTTTGTTGTCTGTCTTCTTTGTCTCGCCCTTTGTCCCTCTCAGGTATAAGATCATTCTGAAGGAAAAGGTGACGGCAGCAGGAGATGACAAGAAGAGAAGCACAGACCTTCTGACAAAATATGACAAGACGAAGAAAGAGTGGCAGTTAGGCAAGACCAAGGTCAGTTTGTAGCAGAGTTTTGAGACAAGATGACTCTTCTGGACCATTTTGGAGTCTAAAAAAACTTTTTTGGATCCTGTGCATGCCAGTAGAGATGTACAGCACTAAACACTTTGCTCTTGACCTTTGACCTGCAGGTGTTTATGAAGGAGTCGCTAGAGCAGCGTTTAGAGAAAGACAGGGATGAGGTCCGTCAGCAAGCAGCCATGATAATCAGAGCTCACCTGCTCACATTCTCGGCCAAGTAAGACCCCTAATTTTTGACACTTATGTTATGTGTGCTATTTTATAGATAAATAACTCCGCTCACACTATGTGTACTCAACCTGTTCTGTCCACAGGAAGCACTTCAAGCGCGTGCGTGCCAGTGTCATCACCCTCCAGAAGCACTTCCGCAAACACATCCAGCGCAGACGGTTCGTGAAACAGCGTAAAGCAGCGCTGGTGCTGCAGAGACACCGGCGGGGTCAGGTGGCGCGCACCCGTGTCCGAAAACTCAGAGAGGAGAAGAAGAAGAAGGAGGAGGAGCAGAGGAAGAAAGAGGAAGAAGAGAAGAAAAAGCAGGGTGAAGGGGAGCCGCAGGCAGTTAAAGAAGATGCAACACAGAAGGAAGCTGACTCCTCAGAGGCAAGTGCTCTGAAATTATATAAACAAAGACTCACACTACTTGATTTGACTGTATTTCATGCAAGTGACTAGATTTAGGATTTTTTTGCATTTACCATTACCCACCATTACATAATAAAATAAGTATATGTAAAATGAAAGCACTGCTACTGTGTCCAATTATACTTGGTGCTGAATATGCACTCTGTACGCTTGCAGGAGCAGGCACGTCAGATGGAGGAGATCCTGCAGCTGGAGAGGGAGATTGAGCGCTTGCAGAAGAAGAGAGAGGACGGGGTGTCCCAGCTCTGTGAGTCCTCCAAACAGGAGCTGCAGCTGCGCAGGGATGCCGAGCTCAAACGGATGAAGAAGGAAGCCTCTCGCAAGGCCACCGAGCTGATCGACCTCCTGAACTTCGGAGGACTGGATCCTGCACTGGGAGCAGTGGAGCCAAAGGCTGCTGCAGAGGTGGTTCAAATTATAGCCTCTACAACATATACAGACATCAGGGATTGAATGATCACCAGTTTTACCATAAACCATTCCAAATTTTTGTTTTCACAATAGTCTTATTTGAGTATCATGTTTTTAAGAAGTCACCGTTTCTGTGATTAGGGATGGGCATTTTCAGTGATTTCAATATTCGAGTACTTGAATTACATTATGAACAAGTAATCGATTACTCACGAATTTTGTATTTTACCATAAAAAATAATTACGGGAGGTCCGTACTTAACATCGGCTCCGCTTGTGTTTCCAGTCGGACACAGACATCCCTGACATGGCCTGTTGTTTACTAAAAAGCAGCTTCTGGCTGTCTGATAACATTATTACATCATAATAAAACATTTATGTGAATAAACCGCCAACACTGTAAACCAAGTGCGATTCTAAATGCAGTTACCGAACAACCACAACAGGTCCGTCAATCACGTTGTTGTAACATTCAGCTGCCAGACGTCACAGCGGTGTGGACTTCTGCTCTGTGTCGCTTGACAAGTAACTGTCAATCAACAGCCTAAATCATGAACACAAAGTTCAAATAAATCTAATCTTCTCCGCTCTGGTATCATCACATTGGCGTGTGCTAACAGGGCTAGCGGTTAGCTGATGTTAACAGGGCTAGCAGAAGATGTGATGTGAGGCTGTCTGTTAGCGTCTCTGCTGTTTTCTCCTTGTGCCTATAAGTGCATGTGGTTAAGCATCGAGCTGGTATTTATGTAATATACAAGTTTAACGCCACATATCTTGCACTGCACGTTATCGTCGTCCTTTTCCTCAAAGTATTTCCAGACGTCACTCCTCCTGGTCGCGGCTGACGTGCATGTGACGCCAAATGAGTTGCAGCCAAAACACGCAGGTGCTCGAATAGTAAGACATTACTCGAATACTGACGTCAACAACAAGTACTTGAGCACTCGAGTAATCGTACCCATCCCTATCTGTGATAGCTATGGTCTGGCATCAGCCAGCATCATCCAGTCAAGTCTTCTCAGTGCTGCTGTTGCATTGCTCTTACATACACAACAGACATTTGATTTGTTATGTATTTGTCTATTATGTTTTATTTGTATGTAAAATACAAATTTGTTGTGTTTCCATGCTGTTGTGTTCTTATAATCTGCACGAGGGAGCATGAAAAATGTCTTCTTGGATGCTGGGTACTTTTATCTTTCATGTGCACCAGGTGCAGACCTCTCATGCCCACAGTGCCAATGTCAGTAATGATGTATTTAATATGCTTGTGTTGTATATTTCATATGTTAACATATGGCATTTGTTATGTTATTATGTTAATGCAGATAGTTCATCATAGTGCTGCATAGTGCATTTGAAACAAGTTGTAATTTTCAACACAAAAAATATAATAGTAATAATATCAGAAACTGCAATATGATATCACTATAACTGTGATTCTGAAATTTCATATCATCCCATCTTCAGAAGACATAAGAATGTAACTAACTATCTTTAATCCAATGTAAAACTTAGGCAGCCTTTCTTTTGTGTAAAATTTAGTTATTTTATATTCCTGACCATACCAATTCTTCTGCTCCAGGTGAAATCTCAGGAAGGGGCAGGCGCAGCCAAAGCTGCATCCAAAGCTGCATCCAAAGCTGCATCCAAAGAAGAGGAGGTCGATGAGGGCTTCCATGCAGAGGAGGAGTGCATCCCACTCCCAGACTTCCCCCCTCCTGCCGAGACAGATGCACCTCTGGACCAGGACATCTTTGCTCAACTCCCTCCTCCCCCACCTGCTTTTGCAGAGGGAACAGTGCCTTCCGCACCACCTCTTCCACCTCCCCTGCCAGCAGACGGCTCTGCCGTTCCTGGCCTTCCTCCCCCTCCTCCTCTCCCTCCGCCTGGGGACGGCACTGCTGTCCCTCCCCCACCTCCTCAACCCCCACCACCTCCTCCACATCCAGGAGAGGAGAAGAAAGAGGGTGAGGTGGGGAGGAAGGTGAGCATGGCGGAGAGTCTGGTGGATGGGGAGGAACCTATCTACAGCATGCCGGCTGACACTGAATCTGACTACGACCAGGAGGAGGAGGAGGGGTCTGTCACCGCTGGAGATGACAGCTCAGTGTCCGGCAGCAACCGCGGGAGCGCCGCAGTGGCGGATGAGGAGCACCCGAGGAAGTCGACCTGCACAA
Source organism: Myripristis jacobus (assembly GCA_900302555.1). NCBI lineage: Eukaryota > Metazoa > Chordata > Actinopteri > Holocentriformes > Holocentridae > Myripristis > Myripristis jacobus. The sequence continues at coordinate 22,031 of OMLB01028444.1, read as the reverse complement.
ACGCCAGTATCGAGTCCTACAGAGGCAGCTCCGACTCTGTGAGGACACACACTCACACGCATCCTCACAAGCGTGCACACAGATATGTATGGACACAAGCACTCATACGTAATAACTGTCTTCCTCTGTGAAAATTTATATGTTGGTATTTTATTTTCTGACAATGTAATAAAATGATTGAAATCCTTTTAAAATATATATCATGTTAAGTATTTTATCACAAGATAATAATATACTTGTAATTAAATAATGTCAATATGTTTTACTGTGTGTGATGTTGCAGTATGCAGACAGTGATGACGAGCATGATGGTTTGGTGGACACTGATGAAGAGGTGACTAACGGCCGAGTGAGCGTGCTCAATGGAAATGGGCCACCATATTTCCACAGCTACCTCTACATGAAGGGTGAGTTGATACATCATTTGTATTTCAACAGTTTTTACTTCCTGTCTATGTGATGAAAACATCTGTATGAAAAAAATCCTGAGCTTTAAAGTTGTGTAGCTAGTCACTTTATTCAAAGGTCGGCTGAAACCTGCCTTTTAAATTTCACTTGTAATGCATTTTTATCCTCTTTTGCAGCTGGTCTGATGATCCCATGGAGGAGGCGCTGGTGTGTGCTGAAGGATGAGACCTTCATGTGGTTCAGGTCCAAGCAGGAGTCCCTCAAGTCTGGCTGGCTCTATAAGAAAGGAGGAGGCCTGTCCACTCTCTCCCGCAGGTTGTTGTTGTCGTTACTGAGCGTAGCTGCATGAAATTACATCAAATGCTGTCACATGTTGGAAATATTGCTCCATTTGGCTCTTTTGTGAAAACCTAACAACTCCAATTTAGGTGAACTCAGTGGAGGGATAAGGTAGGATTGAAAAAAAATCCTACAAACCTTTGAAATCCTCATTGGAACTCATTGGAAATGCTAAGGGTTTCATCAGGTAACATGGAATCATGACTGGGATGTATTATATGTTTAGTTGGATTGGTAGATACTTTTAGAGTTAAAAAAAAAAAAAGCCATCATAGCGCTGCATTGTATTACCTTGACCTTCATTGTTATGATCTCTGATCATGCCTAGAAACTGGAAGATGCGTTGGTTCGTGTTGAGGGACAGCAAACTGATGTACTTTGAGAACGACAGCGAAGAGAAGCTGAAGGGAACCATCGACATCCGGGCTGCCAAGTAAGATTCCCAGCTCCAGTCCCAGAACACACACACTACCTCTTATGGACCGTGTCTCTGCTCTCTTGTGAAAAGCCGCATTTCTCACACATGCGGTATGCGCTGTTTATGTATTCACAGAGAGATAGTGGATAATCATGAAAAGGAGAACGCTCTGAACATTGTGACAGACGAGAGGACCTATCAGGTGTTTGCTGAGTCACCGGAGGATGCAAGGTGCGGAGGAAATGAGCTGACTGTGTCAAGAAGAACAACTTTGTGAGCCTGAGTGTAATCAAGTATTGAAACTTGTGCTGTCTCTCTCACTCTGTCCAGCGGGTGGTTCAACGTGCTCAGCAAGGTGCGTGTGTGCACTCCTGAGCAGCTGCTGGAGATGTCCCACGAACAAGCCAACCCAAAGAACGCCGTGGTCAGTCTCCCAACACTCTCTACAAAACAGCTTATACTAATTAGTCCACTGTCATTACACTAGAGGGGTAGCAATTTTGAGCATGATGAAAAAATACACCCAACACAATCACAATGTACAACACTGCTTTTGATTAATGATAAAAAAAAGTTAACCATTACACCCCTACACTGTGCAGTAATTCCATGTCAGATTGAAGCCAGACAGTGTGCTTGCACAAATGTCCTGTACTCTTTAGCTGTTGCAATGCATAGAAAAAAGACATTTGAATTCTGCTCCTCCTTTAGGGCACTCTTGACGTGGGACTGATTGACTCTGTATGTGCATCCGACAACCCTGATCGGTAAGTTTGACCATTCATCAAAAAAGAAAGAGAATCTGAGGGTGGCTACAGGTGGCTCTTCAATATTTATTTCAATTGTTCATTTTAATTATTTCATTTAATAAAAGCACAACATCAGGCTTTCAAAATCAAAATGCAAAAGGCCTTGTATCTAGAGCTGCCATTTTGCACAAATGTCATACAGGGAGAGATCTGTCATCGAACAGGCAGAGATACCGATCTTTCCACTGACAGCAGCCTAGATATACTGTACCATAATGCTATACAGCCACAGACCCTTTCTTAGTGGTGTGTGAATATAAGGTCCTTTGCTTTGCCTGGCTTCTTTTTTTTTATCATTTCAACAACTGAACATGACAAAACACAGCGTTGGTGTCTCTCTTTTTTTCAACTAATAAACATCACCACCTTTTCACTGTTGCTTTCTCCATTTACATGTGTACTGAACACAAGGCACCTCCTTCTCTGAGGTTGTCAAAAATTATTCTGGGAAATGTCGTAAATTACTAACTTTAAGCACTTCATCACCAAACACCTTCTTGATTTCAAAGAACATCACAACTTGACGATATCAAACAGCTAAAGAGTACCCGAGGGTGGATTCCTCCTTTAAACACATCACTTTACCTCCGCAGCCCCAACTCTTTTGTGATCATTACGGCGAACCGTGTGATCCACTGCAACACGGACACACCAGAGGAGATGCACCACTGGATAAGTCTGCTGCAGAAACCCAAAGGAGACGCCAAAATAGACGGGCAAGAGTTCCTGGTCAGGGGTAAGAGCTGGGTCTCCACTGCCTTCACATGCTCTTCTATGCAGGAAGATTTCTTTAGATTTTTTAATTGTGATCATATTAGAGATTATAACTCATGCAACATAGGTTCAGGTATATATTGTGCAGTGTGATATGGCACATCATAAGACATTTGAAGCATTAAAGCGATTGATAGTTTAAGGTTTACAGCATACATAGCATTTAAATATCAATAAGTAAGGGGCCAAAATAGGGTTAGATACTGTATGCGTGGTAAAATGTAGTAATGTTTATAGGCCTGTAAGACTTTTCACATCATTTCAGTTGGGCTTATTTCCCTGTGATGTTAATTTTTTTTCATATACATTGATTTCCTTAAGAAAAAAATAAATGACGCACCTCTCTCTCCTCTCCCTTCTCTCCCCTCGTCTCTCGTGTCCTCCTTTAGGCTGGCTCCAGAAGGAGATGAAGACGAACGCCAAGAGCACCTCGCTGAAGCTGAAGAAGCGCTGGTTTGTTTTGACCCACAATTCCCTGGATTACTACAAGAGCTCGGAGAAAAACTCCTCCAAGATGGGAACTCTGGTCCTCAACTCTCTGTGTTCTGTCATTCAGCCGGATGAACGGGTGCACAGAGAGACAGGTGAGGAAGAAAAAGGGAGGGAAAAGGTAAAAGGGTAAGTTTAATCAGGGATTAGACATAAGAGGATAGGGACTGTATGTAGGGAGAACACTTTAATTTTACAATCATGATCATGTGCGCTCAAACGGGAGTAATTTAATTAAGTTTAAGTCCAAGGAAATTAGTATCCCCTGAGTGGGAATAAATACAAAGTCATCTATAATTATTTTGACTGTGTTGCATTTTTGCAGGCTACTGGAACATCATTGTGCACGGGAGGAAGCACTCCTACCGCCTCTATACTAAGATGCTGAACGAGGCCATGAGGTGGACAGCGGCCATACAGGGAGTCATAGACAGCAAAACCCCCATAGAAACCCCGACTCTGCAGCTCATCAGAGACATCAAGGTAAAAAAACACACACATGCTATAAACACACAGTCATGATAAGTGTCCATTTTCAAATTCATCAACATATTCCCATCCCTCTCTCTGCTCCTGGGTGCTCTCAGGAAAACAGTGTGAACCCTGAGGTGGTGGAGCAGATGTACAGGAGGAACCCCATCCTCAGATACACTCAGCACCCGCTACACTCTCCTCTACTGCCACTTCCCTATGGAGAAGTCAGCAGCCGTAAGTAAACACCCCAAACTCCGGCCCTGCATGCACCCCACACCCTAAACAACAGGTTATGTGGCACTCACTGAACACTGTTGTTGTATCCTACTTTTTGATGTAACTGCCCTTTGCAGGTCAAAAACAAATAGTTCACCTCCACTGTAGCCTGTATCTGCTACTACAAGAGAGTGTAAAAAAAAAAAAAAAGTCACGAGTTTCCTCCCAGTTACAACATGACTCTTGTTTTGGCCAAGCAAAGTTTCAAAAGAAGAAGTTCTTTGAGTAGTGTCTCTCTATCTTTGATGTAAATGTCTTCTAGGACTGTCACTTTAAACTGAAGATGTAATTTACATTTCAGTTGTCATACTAACACTACAAGTTTTGAAAATGAAGGGGGAGATTTGATCTTCAAAGTAAATAAATGTATGTAAGTTATGCGAAAAATGCCTCTGTGAGGCTCACTGGATCTGCATATCCAGTGTCTTTCTTAATTTTCTGCTTGCCAATGCTGTAACCACATTATCTCTGTTATCTATTTCATGCTATCTGTTAAGGACCAAATAAAATGCACCAAAGTTTACCTTGAGTTCCTATCTGCTAAGGCCATGGCACCCTCTTGTGGATACATGCTGGATATTTAGCTTTAAATATTCAAACATTTTGGATATGCAATTTTGAAATTAATTTTAAATTCATCCACAGTTCTTCTCTGAAAATCAAATTTGTGTGATCAACTTTTGTGAAATTCTTAACCTCTAACTTTGGCATCATCTCTGTCTGCTACAGTATTATCACTGCACATCCTCAGTATTATTGATTAGCAACAGCTTGCCTCTCCTCCGGTCTTAGCATCTTGTTCTCCATGTTCCTGTCTCTGTGAGCAGTCCAAAGGCAGCAGGGTTATGCCAGTCTACAGGATGAAGCAGTGCGAGTGTTCAACTCACTGCAGGAGATGGAGACGCTGGCAGACACGGTGCCCATCATACAGGGCATCCTGCAGACCTGCCAGGACCTGCGCCCACTCAGGGATGAGGTACCTTGTTACTTTAAAAAGCTTTAAAGGCCTCTGCAAGCTGCCACTCTGACAAGGTTTTCGCTGTCCCACATTTCAACTGCCAACTCCTCTGTAAAACACTAAAAAAACACTATGCCATATAGCCTGAGCATTATAAAAAATACTTACCCTGAAGTTAGTTTTTACTATTGTATAGCATAAAAGGGGAAAGAGGAAACCAAAGTCACACTTGCAGCACTGGAAAAAAAAAGTTTTCCCAGTGTCACCTTCCCATTCCACACACCTTGTCAGTGGGTGACATTGTACTAGAATAGTTTTAGCTCTGATTAAAATTGATTGCCTGTCGAAAACATTGGTTGTTAATTTAATAAATTACTCTGCATCAGAATTACAAGGAGAAAGCTGCAGGCATGCATTTTAACTCATCACTTTATTACTTTTTCAAGCATAGTACAAAATGATTATACAGTATGTATTTCATGTGATGTTCATTGATGTTCATTGATCAATATCAATGACCTGGGGATTACTTTACCATGTGCTGTGAAGCTATACATTGCTCAGTGCTCTGTTGATATTTTGTTTTTCAGGTGTATTGTCAGGTGATCAAGCAGACCAATCATGTGCCTCAGCCTAACAGCCCAGCCAATCGCGCACACTGGCACCTGCTCACCTGCATGAGCTGCACCTTCCTGCCCAGTCGAGCCATTCTCAGATACCTGCGCTTCCACCTTAAGAGGTGTGTGTAAGTGTGTGCATGGGTGGTGGTGTGCAAAGGTGTGTATATTTGCATTACTGAGGGTGCTGCTCGAATGTGTTGCCCGTGAAATAAGATTGTAATGAATGTGTGTTTGTGGTGTCAGGGTGCGTGAGCGTTATCCAGGCACAGAGATCGAGCGTTACGCCAGTTTCATCGGGGAATCCCTGAAGAAGACCAAGACTCGTGAGTTTGTTCCCTCTCAGGAGGAGATCGCCGCCCTGCTGGTGAGGCAGGAGATGAGCACCACCGTCTACTGCCATGGAGGCGGCTCCTGCAAGATCTCCATCAACTCACACACCACAGCTGGAGAGGTGCACACAAAAACACTCAAACACACACACTGACACATCATCTGCTCCATCTTGGCTGTATAAATGAGAGTCCAGGAAGGATAGTTTACTGGAGTAACTTGAAAAAGTTGTGTCAGTGTTTCTGAATTTATCCTTAATCCTTGCATATACAGTTAAAAGTTAAAAGAGAAGAAAGGAAAAAAATCTGAGATCATTTCATTTTAAACAATCATATGACATCTAGGCATAATCATGTCTAGATTACATAATACATTTTTGGACTCAATATGAGATTAAATGCTTAAATTACAGTGTTGTTACAATTTGTTCTGTGTCTTAACCTTCCTGTTGGTCTCCAGGTTGTGGAGAAGCTGATCCGAGGTCTGGCCATGGAGGACAGCAGAAACCAGTTCTCTCTTTTTGAACACAATGCGTTCACAGACCGAGCTCTGGAAAGCAGAGTGATCGTGGCGGACGTCCTAGCCAAGTTTGAGAGGTACCTGCGTGTCGCTTGTATTCCAGCTTTTTCTCCTATGTGTGAAATTTATAAAAGCTTAATTTGTTTTCAGTGGGAATTTAGTGGCTTTTCCCACTGGATGAAAAATTATTCTGAAGCAACAGCAGTTTTGATGTTCTTTGTTGGGATTGTTTTGGTGTCTCTGTGACTGGATACTCAACCAGAGGATGTGTCTGTCCCAGATTGGCCGGCAGTGAAGAGGAGGAGGAGGAAGGCGAGTGGAGACTGTACTTCAAGCTCTACTGCTTCCTGGATGTAGAGAGCATGCCCAAAGAAGGAGTGGAGTTTGCTTTCATGTTTGAGCAGGTCAGCTCTACTGCACAATGCACTGCATAGTCGTCCAATTTTTAAGAAGAAAGCCTGTTTAATAGACTTTCTTGTCCCCTCTTTCTCACTCACTCTTAGGCTCATGAGTCTCTCATAAGCGGCCACTTTCCAGCCTCTGAGGAGACTTTGCAGCACCTGGCTGCTTTGCGTCTCCAGTATCTCCACGGTGATGGGGCGGGTCGGGCTGGGTGGAGCCTTGGAAGCGTCTATCCAATCGGGCGTCTCCGCAATCGCATCCTCCACTCCACCAAGCAGGGTGTGGCAGCGGCGGGGGGGGGGGGGGCAGGGGGGGGGGGGGGGGGGGGGGGGGGGGGGGGGGGGGGGGGGGTGGGGGGGGGGGGGGGGGGGGGGGGGGGGGGGGGGGGGGGGGGGGGGTGGGGGGGGGGGGGGGGGGGGGGGGGGGGGGGGGGGTGGGGGGG
>OMLB01028444.1:0-14753 GCA_900302555.1 Myripristis jacobus | reverse complement strand
AGGAGGAGGGGCAGGAGGAGCTGGAGGAGCCGGAGAAGGGAAGGGGACCATAGGAGGCCAAAGTATTGGAGTCGCGTCGGAGAAACGTAGGACCCCGAGTTTCCTGGATGGCACACTGAGGAGAAGCTTCAAAACCGGATCACTAAAGAAACAGAAGGTAAAATTCAGAGTCCTGTTTATATTTATTTTGCAGAATAAAACCAACATATTAATGGTTATTCATTCAACAAGTAAAGAATTAAATCTTTTAGCCAAGTGATTGTGACTGGTTCAACTTTGTTGAGGCTGACGGTGGTGGAAAAAAAAGGATTAAAATTCTTCTCCATGCAGAGTGTAACCTTTAAAAAGTGTTTTACTCTTGTAGGTCCAAAAGCTCCCTGTACTGTTAGCTACGTTCACTATTAATGTTTAGTTCATGTTAGCAAATGTGTTGGCTAACAACAACAGGTACTGAATGCTTAATGTAAAGAGTACCTGTAAACCCAAATTCTGCAAAGTATCTACTAGTAACTACAGCCATCAGATAAATGTGGTGCAGTAATAAGTACATTTCCCTCTGAATTGTAGTGCAGTAAAATTGTAAAGTAAAAATACCAAAAGTGTGTACCAGTACTGCAACACTGCAATTAAATACTTGACTAAATGCACTCAGTTTTTCTCTACGTCTGGAGGCTGAGCAGGTCACTGCTGATTTGATGGATCGAGCAGTCGTTGTTGTTTGTGCTTGTCTACCTTGACCTGTTAATTTCAGATTGGCGAGGTTTGGCACGGCAGTGTGAATACAAGTCCTGAAGCGGTTCAGGGCTCGCCACACCCTCCTGGAAGGGCTGTAACCAGTTTCTCTTATTTTATATATATATATCTGTAGTTGCTCATTATCTCCAAGTGGTGGAGCAGTGTGACATGTTTGATTAGGGTTAGGGTTAGGGTTAGGGTTAGTACAGCCTCACCTTACAGCACTGATTTATCTGGATCTCTGCAAGAAGACCTCATTGCATTATCACAAGCTAAGTCCACTGACGGTCTGACGCTCTAACAGACAGATTGATTTACCAGCGGACTGAATCGCTGAATGATTGACTCATTCATTGATTGATAGATTGACAGGGGATTAACAGATTGGCTGGCCTGTGTGCTCCAGGTGGAGGAGGAGCAGATGCTGGAGATGTGGGTGAAGGAGGAGACGTCAGCCACAAGGACCAGCGTTCTGGAGAAGTGGACCCGGCTGCAGGGCATGCCGCAGCACCAGGCCATGCTCAAATACATGAGCATCGTCAAGGAGTGGCCTGGATACGGATCTACCCTGTTTGATGTCGAGGTGAGAGGAAAACGCAAATAGGAGAGGATGGATTTCACTGATTTGAGCAAATAATAAGCAAATCAGTATTTTTATTTAGGATGGAAATGACTGACTCCCACATGTAACCTGTTTTCCCTCCGTCTCTGCAGTGTAAAGAAGGCGGTTTCCCTCATGATCTGTGGTTGGGAGTGAGCGCTGACAATGTGTCTGTGTACAAGCGAGGAGAGCCCAAACCACTGGAGACCTTCCAGTACGAACACATCACCTTCTTTGGCGCTCCTCAGCCCTGCACCTACAAGATCATTGTGGATGAGAGGGAGATGTTCTTCGAGACTCCATTGGTAAGAGCTCACAATCATATTCAGGAGCTTGCACATAGACACACACACACAAATATGTAGATGCACACACACTAAGCTACCCATTCTTTCATTTCAGGTGGGGGAGATCACCAAGATCATGAGGGCCTACATTAACATGATGGTGAAGAAACGTTGCAGCATCATGTCCGTGTCCAGCGTTGCCAGTTCATGGATCAGGTGATCGCCACCAACCAGTCAGAGCCCTCGATTCCTTTGGTGGGTCAGACAGCGAGAGGTAGCAGATGCCTCGGTCCGTGGCATTGGTTGGTTGGTTATGATGAAGGCAGTCTTACCAACCAGCTAATCTTCAAGGCTGAATCCACAATGGTGGGGGAGCGTCTACAAGGGGAGTCTTTTCTCAAAAAGCAAGACATACGTGGACACGCAGAGGCCAAACGCACACTCAACTGGCCTGGGGTTTCACTTGGGATAAGGGTCAATATGATATAGGAGTGGAGTTGTTGTCTATTTAAAAATGAGCATGGAAAAAACTGTATTTTAGTACAGTTCCTCAAGTACACAACCCCAGTTTTAGTCCTGCATGTAGATGTTCAAGCACATCCCAAACTTCTCTCTGTTGTCCTCTCTGGACCAAAATCACAGATAACAAGCACAACCACTCAACCCCAACTCCTTCCCCAACCTGTCCCGGGTCGCTCCCATCTCCTCGTGCACTGCCAGCCAGAGGATAGCTACACTTTCTCAGTTAAATATTTTTCTTTGGCCCTTTCTCTCTCACCCTTCCAGTTTTGTTGTCTCTCTCTTTCTCTTCACGTGCGTTCGTCCTCACTCCTGTTGCATCTCGTTTGCTATAGGTATTAAGTTATGATGCTGAATTTGTTCTCGCTTGCTCTCTCTCTCTGTCGCTGTCACTCACTTTCTATCTCTTTCTGTCTTTCTCTGTATTTCATCTATATTACATGCGTTGTGACTGACAAATAGAACTTTGAATATTTTTTTGGGGCCAAAGGGAACATTAGGTCCTCCCCCACTCAGTGACATTGTAATCACTTCTGGTGACCTCACACATCAGTGCCACCGCGTGGCCTCAAGAAGAAGACTTGAAATATCTCTGAATACTAACATATAGACCCACCAGGGAGCAAGGAGTGGAGGTTGTGCCCTCAGGACTCTCTGATCACACTTAGCCTGAGAGGGATATTCTGTCCTTGGGCAGCAATCTCACTTGGCCCTGCTTTTTTGAAGGAGAGCAAGACTGTGACTGTCAACAAAATGAACCAGAACAGTATGAGACAAAAAATTTCCTATATATGTCTACATATAACTAGCACACACATTGCATAATTCCCCTGTATATTCACATTTACCCATACATGTACGCATAAATTGAACAACTTGTATCGTTTTGTACTGTATATCACACATACTGTAAGAACTATATTGAATTTTGGTGGCCACCTGTCCTGTACAGTATATAAATGCCATACTAAATGCAATGTGACTGCTCTTATACATGCAACTGAATGGTGTTAATGACCACTGTATGTCTAAATATGCCAATACTTCATTCCCTGGCTGTGCCATCAGTGTGACTCACAAGTTTAGTAAAGCATTGATCATGATGAGTTTGACTGGGACAGTGGTTGCTGGCTGCCAAGCTGTTTTTAACTATGTTCTGATGATTTTTACATTATTACCTTTTGCCGTTATCTGTTAGTATTAACTGGAGCCATACACTGCTGTGTTCTCTCATCAGCTCCACCCATGCTATTTTTTTTTTTTTTTTTTTTTTTACAAAGGATATCAGTGAATTAACCATTAATGCTTCTAAAAGCATAAGAACTCAAGTTTGTCTGTGATTCAAGCCTGTTAATGAACATGTGTTTATTATTACTGCTACTACTTATATTACTGTATGACCCTGCTGTCTTCCCCCCTGAAGTGCTGTGTTTGGAATGCTGCTGTGAGTGTGTGTATTGATGGTGTTAATGCAAACATAGTGTCTGACGGAAAAGAAAAGGGAAACGAGAAACAAAGAGAGAGAAGTAAGATGAATTACTGTATTCACTGAAAATGAGAAGAATATTTACATGGCTAACCTTTACAGAGAATGATTTTGTGATTGTGAGTTAAAAAAGGGGAGGAGTATGGGACTGGAGGGAGGGATGGGAGTATTTATTTCTTATTGTATGTATTGCAAAGGAGGGTTTAGGGTGGGAGTGTGTGGGGGGTGGGAAATGCATTAAAACAATATTGAAATTTTTGAGCTCAGTGTTAGAGGAGTGGATAAGACACTGTGAGGATATGAAAAATGGGAATGGTGACCGTCATCACTGCTTTGTGTGTGAGTCTTGGACTGAAAGTGAAGTTCCTGTTCTGTCATTATCGCCTGAGACTGTGTTACTGCAGGTAGACAGCAGCATCCCCGAGTATATCTGCTCTAATTGTTTATTTCCTTAACACAGAATCTGTAAGCAATGTTACATGTTAAAAAAAAAAAAAGCTGGTGGATTGGTTGATCAGACATCCCATAATAACATTTTAAAAGATAGTCTTATCAATATAGTTATGCTGCCCAGACTGGTTTTAGTGTCAACAGGATTTTGGATATTTGCCCTGTTGCCTGTCATGCCAGGAATTGAAGTCGAACTAAATTAAGATAAATTAGTCTGTTGTCTATCTGTAGTGCTGCACACACACAGCCCACTGGGATCCTGCCCATAGAGCTAGAATGAGTAGAACTCACTCAGATGTTCCAGCTGGAAAACCTTTGGCCCATTTAGTTTTGCCTAGAATGAGAGGAGAAAGCAAAGTGCAACCCATAAGCCATAATGATGTGGAACTCAGAGCTGTCTGTTCTCCCTCTTCTATATCTATGGCTCTGTCTCTCACTGATATTACACTCAGTAGGATGAAGTTGCCCACAGCTGCTGATGTGTGGTCACCCGACTCTGGTGTTAATTTAATGGAAGTTAGATGATGAAGAATCTGATCCCAGGTTTGTATCTATGGGCAACTTCAACACAAGGGTCCTTTTATTAGCCGCAGGCGGCCAGAGTGGGGCCATCTCTTACCTTATGTTATGCTTATTATCATCATTACATAGTAAAACATTGTGCTTGTTTAAAAAAAAAAAAAAAAGAGAAAGAGAGAGAAATGCGTGTTGTTATTCTTTTTTTTTTATTTGTAACTGGCTTTACAAAATTATGCTTTAATAAATTATTGGAAATTGTCCTCTATTCATTTTATTGTGTTTATTTATTTCTTGTGGGTTTTAGTTCGTACACACGTGAATACGCAGGCACGCACGCACCAAGGCGCGCGCATCCTCCTGCCCGTGGTTTGGTGCGTAAAGAGCGAGCGATTGCGACAAGGTGTTGCGTTTGGCTCGGTTCCTCCTCAGCGGGGAGGTCAGCGGGCCATTGGAGCATTTGAAGCATTTCCTTCTTTGTGTTCTCCGTGCCTCAACACACCCCAGTCGACTGTGGGATATCTGCGTTTGTAGCAAAATGACGGGTTTGCGGAGTTTGCTCCCAGCTGTCCTCCTTCTCCTCGGTTTGGTGACGGTGTTCGCCCAGACTTCCGCACCTGGCCAAGGTAGGAAAGAGAAGGAAATCAGTGTTGCTTTGACTTTTGTTAGGATTTAAAACCCGTTTACAGTTCAAAGTACTTTATTCCCTTTGCACTCACTACCTCATTCAGGTTTTTAGGAAGTAAGCAATATGGCACCAGAGCCTGACTGGAGTGATTGACTCTCCCCTTCAATCATTCTTCGTTTTCTCCATTTAGCCCACTGATTATTGAAGAGTCTTGACATGGTCTTATGATTAATGAGTGGCACACAGCACACAGGAGCCTTAGTGGAGCCCTGCTGATTCTGAATGACACCTAATGACTTGTTGTCAAAGTTTACACACATGCATCATCATAAATCAACACATAAATTGGTCTTGTGTGAGGCTTCAGTGGTTCAATTTCGCCCTAAGTTGTACACACATGAATCTATATGAATGCTTAAGTTTTTTTCCCCAGTTAATATCCAGGCAGTTGACTGTCTTTGTGCTAGTTTGAGAACTGTGTCCTGTAACTGAAGCCTCTTAGCAGAACAATGAGGCTGCATTCAGGTCTGTCAACACCCCTCAGGTCCTTCTTTCAGTGAAACTTTACACTAAAAGGGTTTTTATTTTGTTACAGTTCAAGTTTAGTCAAATGAATTCAGCAAAAACAAACCTCTCTGTTGTTGTCTACCTTGTTGTTTCCACCAGCTATCAATCCCTGGCTGGTTATGGTGTGGGTGAAAATGTGTATAGCCTGTGTTTACTGTGGCCTGTATGTGTTTCCATGGAAAACGTCCCAGGAGGATTAGCTGTTGTTAAAAACACCCCAGTGAGGCCAAACACACAGGCCTCATTTAATCTGCTCCCATACCTCATGTTTCCAGCAAACCACCCCTATATGTTTAAGTCACCTGCGTGACGTAGTTTGTTTGCATCACAGAACAAACTCATCCCACATCGTATTTCCAGTAAAATAGTTTTTTTTTTGACTCCTTGTGTTTTTTCCAAGTGATTTAAACTCACAAACTCTTTGCTCTCACAGTGTGCGAGTCTAAGAATGGGACAAACTGTGAGGAATGTCTGAGCAATGTGACGGTGAGTTCAAGGAAAAGGCCTCTTGTTTTTTCTTTTTTTTTGCCGGATTGATTTCACTGTCGTCTCAGCTAAGAACAAGTAATGTGTGTGTGTGTCTGTGTGTTGGGACGTTTGAGGTGTCGCAGGTGTAAGAGCTCCTCCTCCACACCTGTTAGACTGGTTTGGGGAGTGTGACTGACGTAGCCTCTCCACCTCATGTCTTTTCTGCCTTGCTTTGTGTGTGTGTGTATACATGCACATGTCATACGATCGGAATGACTCAATATATCATTGTTCAAGAGTGGTCATCCTGCGTGTTTTGTCTATTATTTCACAGTGCTTATGGTGCATAACAACAAAGTCGTGCGTTACGTACCCTGTGCAGACCATCCTTCCACCACACGCCCTGTGTCCACTGAATGATGCTCGCTGGGGGCTTTGCTGGAGTAAGGAGACACACACACACACACGCATATAAACACCCTCGACCTCATCCATCCATCTCCATAGGTTGTTTTCTTCATTACAAATATTTTATATGTACATTTTTAGGATTTTGTGCCACAGTAGAGCAATCTTCAATTCTGTCTTGAGAAAACTACAAGCAACCAATGGTGATAAAGTAAGGGATGGAGTGCAGTATTTCTGTGACAGTCAAATGAGAAGGATAAATAGGAAAGGAAATAAAGTGAGCAATAAGGAAAAAAGTAGAATTAGGATTTTTTTTAGAGCTGTTATGGTGGGTAGAGGAGAGGAAAAATATCAGCACGTTAAGTCTAGTTGTGCTCGAGATGTTAAAGTGTGTCCGCATATCTTTGTCTCACGTCTTCCTTGTGTTTCTGCATTCCTTGTCATGCAGTGAACTTCCAGGCACTGATAATCACCTTGGCTGTGGTGGGTGGAGTCATCATCATCGCCTTCTTGATTTGCCTGTTCTGTTGCTGCAAGTGTGAGAATTTCGGGTGAGTCTGCAGCGAGCGGTGAAACACCCTGATCTCTCTTCCTGGATCAAGATCCTGTAAAACATGAGACTGAGTCACTCAGTCATATTTGAGCTTCAGTGCTGGGAAGCAGTGTGGGTCAGTCAAAGCTCCTGGAATCAGATTACCCAAAGTGCGCTAAAAGATCTTAAGGAAATACGATTTCTTTAGATTAATATTACCTCTTTTGCAAACTACTTTCATTTTTTTTTACTTGAAAACTTCTCAAACAGGGCTTTAGTATAAAGTATAAAAGGGTGATTTTCTTCCACAGCTGCAATCTATAGCACTTCCATCTAATTAACAATCTGGAACAATTATTTATCATGGCTTTAACAACTCAAAGTACAGGGAAAGACTTGTCGCTGTCTTATGGCTAAAGGCATATTACTTGTAACTTAAAATGTAAGATACAGGCCTTAACATATAAAACTGTTTAGGGCTACCTTTCTTTGTAGCAGTTTTAAATGGTAATAAAAATATAAATAAAATAAAATGGCATTTCAGGGGGAAACTGAGAACTTTGTTTTCAGGAATCACATTTATTCTGTTTTTTTTTTTTTCTAAAGGCAACCCAAAATAATAAAGTTTGAGCAATGAATAGAGTAGGTTCAGAAAATCTTTCATGCAAGCTCACTTGTACTTAAGGCACAAAGAAACCTGTGACTTCTATCAGGCTTTATCAGTGACAAAGGACATGCAGGTTACACCGGCCTGTAGAGGACAGCGATGTTAAAGTCTCAGTTTGACAACAGACTAAGAGACAGCAGTTTACAACAGAGGGCCAGCAGTCGTGCCTGTTTGCTCCGAAAAGACCACAAATTATTATTTTGTGTTGTACGACAGTTTAAAAAAAGCTTACTTATTATACCTTTAACTAACAAATATATACCTAGATTGTTTTATTTCCAAAGCTTTTCTTAGCTTGTGGTCATTGTAAGGGGAACTAATAATAATGTATGTTCCATGCCTTGAACTAAATGCCTGAGAAGGTTACATGTAATCAGTGTGTATTTAGTGGGGACATTTAATCTAAGCAGGCCTCTAATGTCTAGATGATACGGCCACAGATTATGTTAGCTTTGGTGTGGTCACTGTGAGGTCCCCGCACTTTAAAAACACACGTTCTTCTTTTCTCAGCTGTCCAGCTCACAAACAAAATTAGTTTCCCGGCTAACACCATAACGTCTCTTTGCTCTTGTGTCTGTGTCTGTCAGATCCAGCAGGTTTGAAGCCAAGATGGAGAGACAGGCCAATAAGACACGGACCAAACAGGAAGAACGGTGAGGGGGGCTTTTCTAATATTACTCATCACACTGTTTTCACTGCTAAGCTTTTCTAGTGCCTTTTTAAATGTTGACTATATGTATAGTAAGGGGTGCATGACATGGACAAAATCAAATATTACAATATTTTTGACTGAATACCTCAATATCGATATTATGATAATGTTGTAGGGATGGCTCCTGGAGCTTTCATAAGGTATATTTACGTAATAGATAATAGATTTTTGATAAACACTCATTCGTAATTTGGATATTATGACCAAGCAGCTGGAGACAAATATTAGGATAGCTTGAGGAGTCTGATAAGATCGGAAAATTGCATCCCTTTATTGTAATGCAGCCTTTAAAAATCACAATATCGATATAATATCAATATATTGTCCAGCCCTATGTATAGTTTACTAAAATATCTCTTTCAATAAAGTGTCTGTTTGTACAGGCAGCCTGCTGTGGATTGCATAATCAGTTTGCTCAAAATACCTAATCTCTTATGTGCAAAATGTTATGTTAATATTAATGGCTGCAGTTGGGCTGAATTAGCTTATGCACATGCAAGGGTGCATTGCACTGTGTTGTGCTGTGTTCATTACGTTGCTGCTCAAAAGAAAGATAAAAAGAAATTTGGTCTCACACAGACACACACACACACACAGCTCCAACAGTAAATCTATTTACTCAATTGTTTTTGCATCATACCTAAAGGTGTACAACCAGATTTTTTTTTTGTCTTCCTCCTTTATCCTCTTGCCTTTATCAGTGTGTGATGTTGTCTCGTGGCTCCCTGCGTACATCTGACGCACCAGCTGCCTCTGTTGCATTGTTGGTCATATTCCATATCAGTTAGCGCCGCACAAAAGCGTTAGACACGTCACTCTGTTCCCAGCCCAAACTGGTCCGAGGCCCACACATGACTTCCAGGAGTGTTTTAGTCTCTTAGAAATAATTACATGGCTCTCAATACAGTGTTTGTTTTATTTATAGGAGGGCAGAGATGAAACAGAGACATGACGAAATCAGGAAGAAATATGGTGAGATCTTTCTTCTTATCACACATTCACTGCACACTTTCCCTCTATTTGGCTGTGTCTTCTTCTCTCTCTCTCTCACTCACACACACACACACACACACACACACACATGCACGCCAGTGTTAATGTGTTTGCCCGTTCCTTTGACACAGGCACTATTTCCCCATTGTGAGCTCCTGAGGTATTAGTGAAACAGCACAGCATGATCGTGCGACTTCAAATGTACAGTATACATTCAAAAACTCTGACCGAGTTTATCTTTTCTTGCTTTACACTTGACACAAAGTATTTCCTTAAAGAAACAGTTCACCCAAAGTACACACACACACAAAATTATCATTTACATAGTTTCTTTATAATTTGGTGAGGTAATTGCGAGGACCTCCCAATTTAATTCAAATTTCTGTTCCAATCTATTAAAACAGAATTAAACACAATGCACTTGTTCAACACAGTGCACTAAAATGTTGAGGTTGTGACATCATATATATCTTTGCTAGATGGCAAATACTCAGCTATATGTCCAATCTTCCATGATGTTCCCTGTCTCATGGCACCTCGATAAAATGGGGCTGGATGGCTTTTGTGTGGAGCTCAAATTGTCCAAAACCTGCATGTGGAAAAACTCAACAGCAACAGCTCTTTTTAAATGGTATTGGCATTGTGTTGGTGTGAAGGGAGACGGGGACCCTGTTTCCACCTGGAATTAACATCCGTCCTGAGAAATCCGCAGCCAGGCGTCCTCAATGTGTCATGGTTGAAGAAAATATGTACTGACAATATGCAGGGTTTTTTTCTTCCATAGGAAATTCAGAGGTGGCGGCCTTTCTCAAATATCCTGTCTAATTATATCATGCGCAAATATCGGGCACAATTAAACACATTCTTTCTAACCCTAGACGCGATAGTTACTATAGAAATACCACAGAAATATCACAGGCAGCAGTGTGAATGTGTGCATGCAATTACTACAGGAATACCACAGAAATATTACAGGTTGATTTATCCACCTAAGCAGAGAACCAAACTCTCTAAGACCTGCTGGAATAATTAAATAATCTGAGTCTCAACGTGATCGGGTCGAGCCTGTGACAGATGTGAAACACGTCTTCAGTGATTGACAGCCACATGAAAATGAGGCTGGAGTGAGCAAGGATGCCCCCTTTTGTTATAAACCTGCTGCCTGTTAAATGCCCTTTTTTTTAATTTTGAATTGCAAAATAAGAAATGTCATTGCATGACGTAACCGCCTGTTTTACGGTGCACATGACAATCACAGCCTCTCTCTCTTAAATGATACGTGTTCATTTGCATGTAGAGTGGGAAAGTCAGATCCAATCACAAGTGGGCAGGTGAGATGCATGTGGAGACGCATGTTAACGCCAGGTGTGAACAGATGGACTGAAAGCTGTCCGCTTGTGTTTGGATGACCAAAGACATATTTTAATAGCATGTGGGAACAGAACCAGGGAGGATCGCAGCAGACTGGAAACCTTGCCAGATCACAAAGAAACTATCTACATGAATTAATTGCACTGGGGTTAAGTAGGAATTTTTTTTTTGTATTTTGGGTGAACTGTTCCTTTAAGTCACAGCATCACTTTGTTGATTGTCTTCTGTTTTTTTTGTTTTTTTCTAGGCCTACAAGGAGCAAACCCATACTCTAGATTTGCATGAACTTCCTGCTTCACCCCGACCTCTTACCTCTGACCTTGTGGACACCATCAGCCAGCCCTGCCGTTGTAAAGATACATGCTGACCTAAGAGTGAATCTAAAACCATCCATAACAAAAATTCACCAAAGTGATGTTGGCTTTACATAGGCAGTCTGCCACTTCTTCCTGTCAGGTGTATTTAAGCTCTTTAATGCTGTGTAATGATCAAAGAGGCTGTAATAAAAGGCTAGTGCAGACAGATGTAGCTGCAGTGTTCTTTGTCAGTAGGCTACAAAACTATTTACCAGCCTGTGGCTCCTATAGGATTAGTTTATTATATTTATTGGGTCAACTCCTCAGTTTAATTGTACCTTGTGGAAAGAATTCAGTTTGGATTAAGACTGATTAAGGCTTCGTGTAACTCCAGTTGTTCATGAGAAACTGTTGCATCCACAGGTTTTTTTTTTTTTCAGTTTGGCATAACCCATGTTTTTTTGCAGCAGCCTTGGTACTTGCTGATTTACCAAACTATATGTCTGTGCAGTATTTTCTGTAGTTTCAAACTGAGTCCCTCCCAATCAAAACATTCCTGTGCAGCAAACATGTACTATTTTCAGGCCATTTTTGTTTGATTCTTTCTGTAGATTCCATTTACAGGAATACTTTAGCTATTTTTTTTTTACCCCCTGGAATCAAGTTATGGCTCTGAGAAATTTGTTTATATCGTGAAGTAAAAATCATATCTGTACCTCTGAAATTGATAGCTCATTCTTTTTAATTGAATGAGCAGACTTTGCAATTTGATTGCAGTCGGCCCCAGGCTTGTAACATATACGCCTAATCAAACTGTGGACTTATTGTTAGTGACACTGAATTTTGTTTTGTGTGTACGCCTGTAACTGAAGTTATATTAAAACAGAATCACTTGTCTTTTCATGTTTGGGTTTTTATTTTTTATCTAAAGGTCAAACATAAAATATCAGCTTGAGTAAGTCCGGGATTCATCGTGCAAAATGCTGTAATCTGCAAAATAAAGTGCACAATCTGTCAGTAACAATCAGACCCATCAGTCAAGCTGAGAATGCTGAAGCGCCCTCCTCTGGTCAACAGACGTCCTGCACTAAATTGCTACAAATCCAGCTCAGCTTATTCAGGATATTTCTATTTAAAGCTGACTCAGGTTTGGATGAGAGTTCCTGCGCACAGTCAAAGCGTTTTCCCTTTTTGCTTTGTGACATTACAGTGAAGGCAGTTTATTGTATCATTGTTTCTCTCAGGTCATCAGTAAAGGTAAAGGGGGGAGGGTAGGCCCACCCCCCTTGGCGGGTTCTCCAATTCGCGTGATCGAGTATTTTGCATAGGTGCGCGCTCCCGTATCCGCGCTCCCGAAAATTCACGTCACGTGGTCTCCTCGGATCCAATCGCTTATGTGCAACAGTAGTCCAAGCGCGTCCCCGTTACTGGAGGAGAAGAGAGGACAGAAGGCGGCAGAAAGAAATTAACCTGAAATAACACTTTATTCTGAAAATCGTCACACGAAATTCAGCTAAAATGTCAGAGGAAAAGCCAAAGGTAAGGCATCTGGATTTAAATAAGCGCAGAGCTAAAGTGATGGCTAAATCAAGCTCATGTCAATCCTCAAATGTGCAATCTAAAATGGCCTGGTTTGCACGTTTCTCTGAAACGGCGCAGTGTTTGTTTCGCAAATGAATGAGCGCCCGTACGTGCATCTTTCCATTTATACGCGCTTAGAAATCACACTGAAGACGGAGGTGAATGAGATCCAGCCACTGGAGTCGCTAACTCGAAAATATTTACCTGAAATGTTAATTATGCCATGATTGTCATTTGCGGATTTTTCTTTGTCGAAACGGGACCACGCTATGTCCGCAACGCCGCAAATGCCGCAACTGCAGCGGCGACAATAGAGCACGGACGGCGATGACGCACTGATATTAAACGCAACGCCGGCCGCGCTGCCGCCTGTATTTTTAATGTTTCTCCGCTTGCAACGCGAACTTACACACAATGAAGCCGGATCGCTAGCCCCGTTAGCCCCCAACTCGCTGCAGGCGAAGCGCTGGCGTGCAGCTAACCAGCTAGCCCGCAGCTAATCATGCTAGCATCTGTGAGTGGCTGGCGAGCAGAGACAGCCTGGCTCTGCCGCGTCGCTCCTGCCTGAAAGTTGCTGTTTATTCCTCACCACACACACACCGAGGCCACACCGGGAGCACCGTGTTATTATATCACCACAGGCTTGATAACAGCCAGGTAACATAACTCCCTGCTGATGGTAGAGTGTGTGTGTGTGTGTGTGTGATGCCTGTCATTTTAAGCTGCTTTGTGTTTCCAGGACATGCTTTGCAGGCTACTTCCACTGTTGCAGGGGAATACTGATTGTGTGTTTGTCATGTTTCTCCTAGGAGGGAGTGAAGACTGAGAACGATCACATCAACCTTAAGGTTGCAGGGCAAGATGGTTCGGTGGTCCAGTTTAAAATCAAAAGACACACACCCCTCAGCAAACTAATGAAGGCGTACTGTGAACGACAGGTCAGTTTGACACACTGGAGGACTGCTCTCTCCTCCTCTGCATCCCAGCAGACATCCATGTTGCAGCTGATGCCAAACCTCATGCTCCATCCCCTTTAACCACCATCATTGTACTTTAACCGTTTGTGTGCCATGGTTTTTGGTTTGCATATGGAGTCTCGGCGTTATCTTGGCTGTGTTTCTTTTCCTTGTGCGGGGATTGAAGTTGATCCTGACCGGCCGTGGTTTTCTCTTGCTCCTGCAGGGTCTCTCAATAAGGCAGATCAGGTTCAGGTTTGATGGCCAGCCTATCAATGAGACGGATACACCTGCACAGGTGAGGAGAGCGCTCTGTCCATCCTAACATTCATGAGCTCAGCTGCCAAACCTAGATCTGTTGTTCACGCAAAAGCCCATCACCGAAAAAGGGAGCACAAACAAAGCTTGGATATTTGAGAAGTCTGTCACTGCTGGCCACATCTCGGTCACTTCCAGAGACGTAGAGAAAAGGGACTGATTTATAAAACATGCCATTTAGAAACAAAAGCGTCATGTAGTCAAATAGTGTGGAAGAGAGGATCTTGGATATATTTTATGCTGTGAACGAGTGTTGACTTGACTGTTTGCACACACTGAACTGTTCTGTCTGCTCGTTCCTTCTAGCTGGAGATGGAAGATGAAGACACCATAGATGTTTTCCAGCAGCAGACGGGTGGGCTCTGCTAAGCCCCTCCCACCTCATTGACAGCCACCCTCAGACCACGCCCTCAGCCACCTTCACTGTCCCTCCCCTTCCCATCGCTCCTCAGCTACTCTATTATTATTATTATTATTATTATTATTATTATTATTATATTATTATTATTATTATTATTATTATTTCCTCCCGTTTAAAGATGTCTGTCATGGTTTTTCGTCAGTGTGTCAGGTGGGGGGGGGGCTCCTCAGCCGTTTATGTACTGTCTCAGCCAGGACTGAACTTTTGAGCGTGTCAGCAGTGTTTCTGCTGGCCAAACAGG
>OMLB01028442.1:0-12846 GCA_900302555.1 Myripristis jacobus | reverse complement strand
TAGAGAGAGAGAGAGAGAGACAGAGTGGGGGCAGGGTCGAAAATTTAGATTGTGCAGTGCATGTGTGCTGTGAGCTGTGTGTGTGTGTGTGTGTGTGTGTAGGGCTTTTTACAGATGTAGGGCTGGCAGCGTGCCAGCAGCAGGGATCTCTGGGAGCCGACCCAGGCATGATGTCATTACCAGCCAGACCAAGGAGCCGCAGTAATCGGTGACATTGCGTCTTCATAGGATAGAGCCAAGCACCCAGTGTGTGTATGTGAGTGTGTGTGTGTGTGTGTGGGTGTGCATGTGTGTATGTGTATGTGTATGTGTGTTAGCAGTACAGTATTATTATGTCTATCTATCTATCTATCTATCTATCTATCTATCTATCTATCTATCTATCTATCTATCTATCTGCCCTCTGGTCATCAAAGGATGACCCTTACAGCTTCAATCACTTCTCACACTGTCTGTTTGTGTGTGTGTGTGTGTGTTTGTGTGTGTGTGCTGGTGTGCATGGGTGGGTTGTTGAGTATTTGTGCATTTATGTGTCTTTTAATGTGGTCTGTAATGCTTAGGCCACAGGAATAACAGTAACAGTCTGTCATGGAGGCGAAATAGGAGACTGTCTTGCCGTTTTCTCCTTTCTATTTCAGGGTTATGAGTTTAGACAGACAGACAGACAGACAGAAAGCCAGACGTCTGATTGGATGACATTTCTCGGTGGCCACTTGAGTTTACAGCTGATACTAGAGATGAATGCGGCAAAATGGACGGTCATGTGTGTGTGCCCGCCGTCTAATCCAATTGGTCTTTTTATAGAATGGAAACGGCTAAACGCTCCGTCCCGTACTGCCACGATTTTCCCTTTTCTCACACACTTTTCTCACAGACTGCCCTCTCTCTGAGATGTATGGGCCCCGTCTGATGCTTTCCATGTTATATTTGTTTATGCTTGGCTAGTGAGGGGGAGAAAGAGAGCGGGGGGGAGATAGATGGGGGAGGCATGGAGCCAGAGAAAGAGGAATCATTGAAGTGCTAGCCAGTGTTTATGTTTGTGTCTGGGTTTCCCTCTCTCTCTCTCTTTTCCCCACATACCCACAACAGCAAGCAGCTTCATTTTCTGCTCCCTTGCCGTTTCAGCTCCCTCTCTTTCCCCTTCACTCTCTCTATCTGTCTTTTTCTCTCTCTACATGTCTCATTTTCCCCTGCTCTCACTGGAAGTAGCGCTCTTTAGTCGGCCCCAGTTGAACCTGTCCGCCATTCACGTTCCCTCCACCCCGGCTCTCTCTATACACCTGCCAACCTCACCGCCTCCCCCTGTTCTCTTCCCAGTAACCGCCTGTGTTTGTGCTCCAGTCTGGGTCTCGGCGTGTCCGTCTGGACGCTGAGGAGGGAGAAAAAGCCGTCAGGTGGAGCACAGCTGGGAGGAGTCGCGATGCTGGGAAGAAAGAGTGTCTGTGGTACAGGTGCTAGGATTTTCCATCTGAGCGCTGAAGTCCAGACGTCTGCACAAGCTTTATCAGGAAGGCAGGAAGTAGGCTGCTCCAAATGCACATACTGTACAACAGACACACAGACACACACACAGAAATGCAAATTTGGCCCAGGGTAGGAGTAAATTTGTCCCCTAAAATACATTTGCAGTTGTGTAAAGTTTAACGGCCTCAGTGACTCACGCTCTGCATTCTCTGCCTTTCTTTTTCGCCTTCTCTCATCCCCTCTTCATGTTTTCGTGTGATTGTGACCGAATTGAATCCACGCTGCAGGTCTCGCTTTTGTCGGCAAGCAGCTCTGTTTTCAGAAGATAGGTTTCAGATAACTGCCCTCTCCGCTGTCTTCGTGTCTCCCTGCTCAAACACATTCAGCTCGAGTCGCCCCTCCAAGCCCAGTCACCTCTGGAAAATGAGTTTCACCCCGCGCTGCCTTTACCCCGTTTCGGCTCATTTCAAAAGAAGCCCAGGGTCACACCACTGAGACACGCAATGCCAGTATGAGCCTGCCTGTCCCCACACACGCAAAGGCAGACATGCACAACCACCTCCCCTGACAAACCCCCACACATAGATACATATACACTCAGGCGCACTACGGGTGTCACAAGAATCGATACTTAGGCTCCAAGTCAACACCAAAATTTTGAAAATAGCACTACTGTTACTACTGCTACTACTATACTCCTGTTTTTAGTATCAAAGTATTGATACAACTTGAGACCTCACTCTGAAATTCGGCATTGTTATTCTAATGCAGCATTAGCCTGTACGCTTGCAGTCATGCATATTTTGACTGTATTCAAAGTGAGAGCACATAATCATATCATTATATTTATTGTGACAGCAGGAGATTTCAGATAATTTCTCTAATGGGAAGTCAGTACTTTGTTGTTGCTTTGTTTTCTATTTGAAGGCTGCAGGTCAGAGTTGCACTTGTAACTCAGTGTTCCTGTTATAATGTTTAAATACTTAAAACACATTAACACACTTAGGTGTTTACTTAGGTGTTTGCACAAATTTCTATATGTGGGTGCTGAATGGGATTTCTGTTTTTGTCATGGTGTAGGTATTGAGAATTTTGAGACCACATCCACGCTGCTATCAGCTTTCAAAATTCCAGTTCACATTTACTGATTGGATGTGGCACGATTATTGCCAGCATTAACAGCAATGGAAGGGCTAAACACTGAGTTTGGCTGCTGATCACAGCGGCTGCCCAAACCTTTGCAGGATGTATGTGATTCTTTCTGAGCACGTCCTGTTTACTGCAAACAAAATAACAATAGCAGCCACGTGTGTCATTTCCAAAACAGTTTATCTGCCAGACAGTATAGATTGCTTAGCATATCTCTATAGTCAACGTGTTTTCGTGTCGTCAGCAGTTGCCCACACATCCAGTAAGACACCGGCTGTTTCCAGGAAGACGAGCAAACTGTGAGAAACACTGGTCACTTACGAGAGGGCCATCAAGCTTGTCAAAAGCAAGTTTAAAACAGTAACTCTTTCATCGTTGTAGGACTCTTTCTCTCTTTGTTTATATAGTGATTTAGTGGATTCACAACTTTAAGGTGAAAGATTGTCAGCATGCTACAGCTTAGCAAGAGTTTCACATGTGTTCATTTACATCTGTGATGTTTGCAAATAATGGAGTAAAGCAGACCACATTTTGTGCTGTGTTATAGTGACCAAGAAACTTCCATACATGAGTCATACTACTGTTGATGTATACAAATTAACCAAACTAATTTTTCTCTTGCATGAGTGGGTGACCTGCCTCACGTAGTCATACACTCGCACACTTTGTGCAGAAACGTATGTGTTACAGGAGTCCTTTTTTCCAGAGTAGAGTTGTTTTGAAAAACTCCCCAGTAACCGTGTGGCTCTTTCTCATTTGGGAATTTTGCTGTAGTTTTACTGCTGTGAAAGTGAAAAAATCTGGAGAATCATATGACCTTTGGGTCTGCACTTTCTGTCAACCTCTGCACCAGCTGCAGATGTCTGAAGCTCTCCTGTGCACATACTCACCTTGTGCACTCGTCTGTATCCCCGGTGCTCCGTCACGCCTGTTCTGATCAGTCTGAGGGATTCCCAGCTAGTTCACAGTAAGCTTACCCCTCCTCACCATTGTAACCCCCACCCTCCCTGTGGTTTTCTGCTGCCTACGTGGTGGTTGGGTTGTAAGCGCACATGAGTCAGTTAAACGCCGTGGCAGAGAAATGCTGTGGTCTCCCTGATGAGACTCCATATGTGAGAGACCCTCATCGTGCCTCACTTGTAACCACACACTGGAAGATATTAACAAATATAAACGCATGCACAGTCTCTCATTTATCCATAAATGAAACTAAGTGAAATGGCAGCTTAGCAACAGTCAGAGTTTGTTTAGACACACCTCTCACCACGTACATCTGAAGCATTTTATCTATTTCAACAAAGTGCATAACACTTTGATACAGTAACTACTGTAAGTTGCTATACACTGATCATTAGATTAAGATACAAGAGTGACTGACTGACTGATTATTCGTCATTCCAAAACTGGACCCACAGTAGGAAAAGTCTTTTGTGCAACAGCCTCATGAATTCTTTCTTTTCTATTCTTTTTGTGATTTTTTCTCCTCCACAGCAGTTATACTATTTTAAAGTCACATTATTAGCCGTGTTCTTCGACAGCTAGCTGTCAGTTTAATGGGTGTATGTATTACCGTAACCCTTGCAACTTTTATCTGAGACCACAGCCTTAGTCTAAATGTCATTTTGGGGCATAAATCTAGTCTGTCTCAAAGATGTTAGAGGTGTGAAAGAGGGGATCCCATCATGGAGATGCAGCCCAGCGAAGCGTGACATATACGCAGCTGAACACATTAGCATTGCTCCCACACAGTGTGTGGGTGAATTGGGGCCTGTCACCACTGTCTTTCTCAGCTGTGGGGGGATTCTGAAACTTCACTGGAAAAAAAAGGCAACCCCTCACATCAAAGTGTGTGTAATCATTGCCAGTTGATGCAGAGATGTGGTTGCAGGTAAACGGCAAGCAGGGGCGGGCTGGATCTCGGTGGTCTTTGTCTCGCCCACGCTATGCTCTTTTTCAAAACTAACATTGAACTTGAGTGCTTTCTTACTCTCTTTGGCCTAACAGGATCTCTGTGAATAAAAATAAACATTTTTAACATCAGTGTGATATCTGCAACATCTGTGGTTCAGTTTTGGCCATCTCAGCACTGTGTTTTGATGTTTAAAAAAATGTAAAGACTTACCAACTGAAATGATTGGCCAAATGAAGATACCAAAAAAACCCCACTAAAACCCAAATGAGGGAAGAAATAGATATGCTGGACGAGTTCACATATGCACTCTCACACACACACACACACACACACACATGTACTTTGCCCAAAGGTCAAAAATTGTAATATCTCTAACATTACTGGAACAATTTTTACAAAACTTGAAAAAGACACCTGCATCATTTAAATAGGACAGCTTTCGGATGTGCAATGTTTCCTGAACATTTTCTGTGAATATTAGGTACATCAAAAAGTAGCATAGGTCTCACTTCTATTTCCCACAGCACCAATATGTCCCGAGGATATTCCACTTATTCAGAGTGAAAACACTTTGAGAGGTGCCTGTCCTGAGTCATAAGCTTTATTCAGACAGGATTGGTTTTACAAGGGGACATCAGTTTAATGTATCACAGACGTCCCAAGGGATATTGGCCTGTCTGAATCATTTTGGTGCTTTTCACAAATGACCCTCATGATTATTATGGGACAAATTATATGCTGCTTTTTATCAAACTCAGAGGTCCTCTGATAAATTGAATCCTGTCCAAATGCAAACCTCCAGTATATACAGAATTTAACAGATATGTTTTCACAAACATCGTGAATGCTGCTTGGATACCATAGGCCAGGGTTCAGCCTAACCCTAACCCTCTCAGCTGCATGCCAAGTTAGCCAAATTACTTCTTTCACTGCCACTGGCTGTGGGCAGCCTGTGTTATTTAGTGTGACTGGTGATACAACCTCCTGCTCAAATTATTTCTGCAGTTCAGTGCCAGTTTAGGCTCAGTAGATGATGGCAGCCCTGAAGGAGGCTAAAGTAAAGGTTTGAGCATTCCAGTCCTCGTGGACAAAGGAATGAGATAAGTTGGGTATGAAAATGTTGTTTGCCCAAAAACAAGTGTTTAATGCCATTTAGAGACAAAACACAAGTAAATTTTCAAGGATGAGGCAGACAAGGCAGAATCTATCAAATGTGTGGCATCCAGGCATGGAGAGCAAGCCAATACCTTCAAAGCCTGTTTTGATACTCAGCCTCCGAGAACACCACCAACACTGGTGAACCCTCACAGTCTATTGTTGCCATGCATGTTGCCTATACAGATGGAATAAAATGACAGATCCGTTGGAAATTTGATTTTCATGCAGTGTCATACTTGAACCTAAATGTTGATACTGTGCACTGATAACAAGAAAATTTAAAACTAGCATTTCGCATCAAAAAGGTTGCCGGTTGCAGGTTGTAATGGACATGGCCTTAACACACCTACCAATACTGCCTGCTGGGAATCTACTAGCCACTCCCATCTCTGGTACTGGGCAGAAATTACAGAGATTCTAATCCTGTCCGAATGGGCACAAGAAATTACAGACGTTCAATGTTAGTAATTAAAACTCAGACGTTGTTCGGGTAACTATTCCCAGAGTATAGATAGAAAGAGGCTTCGTATGAATGACTCTGAGGCCTCAGCCAACCAGCCAAGGCCAGGGGCCCCTTAGCGAGCTGGCAACATGGTGCCATACTGTATCTCGCTGAGGCCACAGGGCCTTAGCATAAAGCCGTGAAGGTGTTGTTGTTCTGTGTGAGAGGGTGTCCTGGTTGTTAATTAGGTCACCACAGGCCTCCTGGGACGAGAGGGCAGAGGGGACAGTGTAGAAACCCCTCAGCCCTATCTCAGTCAGATGAAAAGAAAACACTCCCAGTACAGGTTCCACATGTCAGAGTGAAGGGTGAAAATGTGTTTTAGATTTTCTCCCTTTCCTCTCTACTCTAGTCGTGTTTGATTCTGAGCTGGAAGGAAATAACCTCCTTGGAGCTCTTATAACATGTCCCTCTCTCGCTCTCCCAGCTTTTAGGTTTGTGTCTACAAAGTACATGTGTGTGTGTGCAAGTACTTGGGTGTGTGTGTGTGCGTGTGTGATCCCGTCCAGCATATCTGTTTCTTCCTTCCTTTGGGTTTTAGTTAATCCACTTCTCTAGGCTTCCTTCCCAGAACAGCGAGACCTTTCTAAAGAAAACAGGGCAGAGCAGCACCTTGGAAATCCCACCATCTCCCTCATTAAAGATGAGGATGAAGACGAGGTTGATTTTCCTGATTCAATTTAGATCCATGAAACTGGACCTCAGCCACACCGCTCCGAGAGAGAGGGATGAAAGTGGGGGAGCGGGCGGTTAAATGAGCAAGGATGAATCCCACTCAAACAACAATATATCGCTTTCTTCAGTCCTGGCTTTATGAAGTGCGGTTGGTTACTGTGTGTCACTCATACATGTGTTTGGCTGACTGGCTAATTGTAGCTGGTGGCCGCATTTCAGTGAGATTCATCTGTCAAAAGTTCTGCATCTATTTAAGATGAAAAGTATGGAAGTAATGTGGTGAGATTAACTGGCATTCAGGGGGGGTCAGGGGGAAGAAAACAGAGGGAAACAAACACTGTGTGTGTGCCTGTGAGTGTGTATGCGTCACTGTGCGTGTGTGCGCATGCGCGTACATGTGTGCACGTGTTTGTGTACAACATAATGACCCACTGGGAGAATTGTATGTCAGGCAAATGACAGACCTGCAGAGATAAAGACCGCTCTACATTCATGTAATTCAGACAATAATGTGGTGTGGACTCTCTGGTCCGGCCAAGATGGGCATCTTCTCTGTAATCACACTGCACACAAGGAGCAAGCGGGCCAGGCTCATGTCTAAACAGCTCCTTAACGCCTCCTTTATTTCTTTCACTGACGGCTGATTTAAACATATTCAACTGGCAGAGGGTGTCTATTAAAAAATTTTGATTTTTTCTTTGGAGAAAGATTTCTGTTTAAGTCTGCTTAAACTGCTGGACTTGATGCTGTTGTCTGGCTGTTTCTATTGCAGCTGATCACCTGTAGTCTGTCCAGTGGGTCCCACACCTTTGGACCTGCCCTGCTCAGTGGTTTCCAGACATTTCAGCATGTTGAATCAGTGACGGAGTCCATCGATGAAAGAGACCAGAGAGCTTTCTTACTGGCTGTTCAGCCTAAGTGAATCAGGGCATGAGATGAGACATGGAAATCCAGCTGTGTTGAAATTATGAGAGCTTTGTTTGTGGTAAACAAACCTTTTTCCACAAGCAGAAGACATTCAGGCTGACAACACCAGTGGCTGTTGTAACTTCTTGTCAGATGTGTTCTTGAGTCATGAAATGAAACTGTAAATGAACAGATGCAGAGTAGCATGAAAAGTGTGAAGAACTAGCACGAGTTTCTTTATCTTTTTGTACACATGTACAGAATGCACATGAAGATATAATTATCTGTTGTCTGTGTGGTGTGTTCATGGACAACTTTTTTTTCAGGAAACATGAGGTGACATGAATGGATCTACCCATCTGTCTTGTTCGGCACTATTTCTTTTAAGTCAGCGTGGTGTGTCTCAGGGCTTTCTATGACTGTGTGAGATCTTAACATCGTCCTCTGACACATGAGTGTGAGTGTTAGTTCTGCGGGGAGCAGTGTGTTTGCCTCTGTCAGCAGGCCTTCAGCTACATCAAGGATCAAAGCTGAAGAAAAACATGTTCAATTTGACCGCAGTCCACAGTTCCAGCTGCCAAAGGAAGTCTATCAAGGAAGGTTGATTCTTTTTTTTTTTTCTTTAGAGAAAGATTTATGTCCCACGCTGGAACAAACCAGAAGTAGAGTTTAAAAAAAGAAGATGAGGAATAAGAATGTGCAGCGCTGGAGTGAACAAAAGGCTATGCTGAGAAAATGAATTCACTTGGAGTCTGTCCTATTCACTCTCCTGATACTATCGGGTCAAATGGATCACTGTGCAAAATTACAGAGTTAATCTGTGCTGTTATTTTTGAGACTGATGCTCCTGTGAATTCCCAGTGAAATGTGTGATTCGCTGCTTACTGGAAGAGTGTGTGGGTCTGAGTGCTTCTCATACCAGAAACAGTGTATCTATCTATCAGATAAAACTGTAGTTACGGTGAGGCACAAGAAGTAAAGTCATCAGTTAACACAAGAATACCCATAATGACAAACTATTAGCTTTACCGTTGCAGTGTTTCAGCACAATGTAAAACATCAGCAGGCCACAGTGTGAGGGATGTCTGGTTGTACTGTAGTTCCCCTCATGTCAAGGGTGGGTGGCTGAGTGGTGGGGGCATTCAAAGTAGACCGAGACTGTGTTTTCACAACTCCAACCTGAGACTTTTTCTTCTCATGTCGCACGACCAGCTGTGTTTTTGTTGTCTTTCTCTCATTTTCTATCTTTCTTTTCATTTCAGAATAAGTGACGACAGGGTCTTTCAAAACAGAGCAGAAACTGCTCAGTCTTCAGCCTCTTTGGCCATTGTTTACTTTGAGTTGAACTGTCACAGCTTTTATGTCTAAACAATGAAGGTGTGCACCATATTGTAAGCACTAATACACTGTAAAGAGTCCAACAATACTCCATTCTTCCCCGTGTATTTAAAGTGATGTGTGTAGTATTCTTTAAAAGAGCGTAAAATGGGAATGTATATACAGAGTAACATATAACAATAATATTGTGTGACCCATTTACTGTAGCATAATTTCATGCACAGATGTGACTATACTGGCTTAACCCCTATAGTCAACTGGTACATATCTGCTGGACACATCATCCCTCCACGCCCACACACACACACACACACACACACACAGCACACACAGATTTGCAAGCCTCTCCATACCCCCCTCGGCCTCTCTGGGGAGCTGCTATAGGCAGCCTGGCTCCAGTATTCTGCACCAAAAACCAGGGGGTCTCTCTTGAGGGCATACCAAACTGTGATCCCCTCCTGGAGGCATGGAGACACTCATCGCCCTGGAATCACACTGGCGGAGGAAGGTCACGTGTGGCCATAAACAAGGTACGAGCACAGTTAATGAGTCACGGTAAATCCCTAATCCTGGCTGACATTCTGTGGTCTTTGGTAAAAGCACGTAAGCAGGAAAATTATTGTGGAGAGTTCAGGAAAAGTTTTCTCCCCTTTCCTCCCTCTTTGACTCGCTCTTGGTCAGTTTCTATATGCAGACACTCTTCCTCCTCTGCCTTATCACTGCATATCCATCACTTGCAGGCAAGGGTGGAAGTGCATTCACTCACATAACAGTACCTAAGTGCACTTTTTTTTTTTTTTTTTAGTATTTTTAAGGTGTTTTTTTTACTGATGTTTTGCACTTTACAGAGCAAAACCTTCTCTGCAGGCTCCTCCCCAGCATCAGAAACCCGGACAACTGTAAATTGCAAAACTGTGTAGCCCTTTGCAAGTGAATGATCATCAAGCCAAGAACAGAAGAGTATCTGTCTTTAATTTTTAACTTAATTTTGTAATTCTCAGATACTCCAAGTAAAAAAAATTATTTGAACTATAAAACTCTTGTCCATTTAGAGTTGCATGAAAAAGATCACATGCAGCTCTTTTAAATGCACTCATTTTTACTTTTAGTAATACTGATTTTTACACCAGCACCTCTACTTCTATCATCAGTAACATAAGAATTCCTGTACTTGAAAAGGATATGCTGCCATATTGACTCCTTGAGTCGACCATGACAGGAAACATATCACCTGACCTCAGCAGAAAAGGAGAGATTTTTTTTTCTTTTTTGGAGGATTTGAATTTTTCCCCTGTCATCAGTCGTTTCAGGATACGCATCTTATTCACAAGTTGTTTCTGTAGCACAGTGAGCCCCTTGAGGTGAATAAAACTACCAGTATTTAATTTCAGTGTGGGTGAACTATCCAAAACTAGTTCAACTTCACAAGGAAAAAGTTGTTCCCGGTAACTCCGCAGATCAGATAACATTTTCTTTGGAAACTGCTGCTACCATGTCAGATTTCTCTTTGTGGGAAAATAATGAAATGGGATCCTTTCCATGCCAACATGATTTCTGCAACCGGTGGGCACAGTAGACAATATTATGGGCATGTTAATTGGCACTCCATAAGTAAAGTGTGTTATTTAATGAAATAGTGATGATCTGATGTCAGACCATCAGCTAGTAGGTAATAAGCCCATGATTTTTTCCAGCCGTCACTTGCCTTACCATCATCCCATCGGCTTCTTGCCCTCCCACTTAACCAGCTGTTCCATGTTAATTTTGCCTCGAGGATAAATAAGGTATTTCTGAATCTGATTCTGATTCTCATTAGTCTTCTCACTAGACTGTACACTGATTATACTTGCCTTTGTTCAATCGTCCTCTTGTGTTCCTAGTTCATTCCTGCCTGTCAGTTATTTTGACCCAGTTTTCTGGTCTTTGTCTCTTTCTGTCTGTTTTGGTACCTTTGCCTGAAGGACTGAATTATTGTGGTATGACCTTCCTGCTGCCTGAGCTACACTTTGGTAACTGCCTACTGTCTTTAACCTGTGAGGCTTACATGACAACTTGATTGATTCTTTTATTCAAAGTATCTTTGAGGAACAAGCAAATGCAGTTGTGGATTGTTGTAATACTAACGCTGGCATGGTGTGAGCAGTGTTTAACCCATTGAGCTGTGGTAGCTCTCCTCTGCAGGACTCTGTTTGCACCATTATAGAATCATTGGAGACTTGCCCTGTTGGAGACCCACAGGCCACTTGAAGTCTGTTCCCCTCCGACCTAAGGGAGGGGTTAAGTATGGGAATGAGAGGGTCACAGAGAGGTGAAGGGTTAATTGTAGACCCTCTTAGAAGTAATCGCCAAGATCACCCACGCCTATCACACCCCCATGGCCCAAACACACACTCACACACACATTTCACAGCTACAACAACCCTCCAGCGCTCTATCTTCTGCAGCGTCGTCTCACATCCTGGCCTGCAGGCCAACAGTCCCGTCTTCATGCAGATAGATAGATGTTCAACTTGTTTCCCGCTACATACTTAGCATGCCAGAGAGAGCAAAAAGGTCAGGCCTTGTCCCAGCTTCCAGGAGTCGGTCTGGACGGGACCCCTTGGTCACCACACACAACCAACCATAGTCCCAGACATCACGAAGGGGCTGAGGACAGCAGGGAGCAAGCTGCATCTACTAGTCTGTTATCCCAGCACACACAGACAGAGAATGATGCCAGCTTTGGGGAGAATGGCTGGAGCATGAGGAATGTTAATTGGAGTGGAATTTTCCTTTTTTTCATCAAGCTTGACTCTTATTTTAGAGAACAATTGGAGTTTGTTAGTCAACTCGAGCTGTTCACTTGAAGGGCGGTGTCTCTGTGTGTGCAGTCTCAGAATCCATCGGCTATTGTCTGATGACAATTTAGCATGTGGGGGCAAAGGTCAATGGTTTGAGTTTTCTGATGCAGCTGCTGGCTGCTCGCTTCTGCTCCATTTTCAATATTTTCTTTTGTTATTTTCTTTGATCACACAAGTCAAACATTCCCCACACGGACTGTTTACCTGCATAAAACAACTCGGACTACAACAAAAATCTATTTATCTACTCGGACTATGATGAAAACGACAACAGAAACCAGAACGCTTTCAGTACCAAAATCTTGTCCCTTGCCTACAGACACTATATGTATCTGTATCTATATATCTTTAAATATACATATTTCTATAGATAGATAGATATACATAATCTGTTTATACAGATTATTGCAGGAGTGTGAGCGTGTGTGTGTGTGTGTGTGTGTGTGTGTGTGTGTGTGTATTCATGTGTGTCAGAATGGATGTGATTACAGGTCTGGATGGAGCGCAGGAGGAAAAAGGGCAAGAGAGATAGAAGGAGGAAAGGCTGGTTGGAATGGAGGGTAATTGGCTGAGATGAAAAATGAGAGTCCTTGACCTTTTTTTACCTCCGGGGATGTTGACAGCATGAGACCCCCATCCAATCGGCCCTTCACTCTGCCACTCCCTCGCCCATAAAGATCTTTAACTACAGGGACAGAAGACAGGAGGGATGAAGGGAAAAAAAGGTGATACAGCTTCGTGGAGTGGGGTGGAGGATGGGGGGATGGCACTTGGGTGCGCTTGGGTGTGGTGGTCTTTAAGTGTGTGTGCATGTGTGTGTGTGTGTGTGTGTGTGTATCAGGGTCTCAGCTGTCTCAGCCTCCATTAGTGTCTAATAGGGCTGTCACTCTGGGCTTTTAGCT
>OMLB01028440.1:0-14866 GCA_900302555.1 Myripristis jacobus | reverse complement strand
TGTGTGTGCACAAAATGCACACACACACACTGAGTGTGTGTGTGTGCACACTGAGTGTGTGTGTGTGTGTGTGTGTGTGTGTGTGTGTGTGTGTGTGTGTGTGTGTGAGCGTGCATTTTGTGCGTTTTTTTTGTTTTTTTAAGCATATTTGCATGTGCGCAAGCTTGCATATCAGGATTTGTGTGTTTGTGTTTGTGTTTTGCTGCAGACTGAGGGAATTCCCAGAAGCCTGAGTGAGTGACTGGGAGGCTGCCTGACAGGTGAAGATAAACCGAACCAACAGCCAACAACATGGAGGCAGTGGGCTTCATGAGCACAAGGCGCCAGACACAACACATTGTTTTCTCTGCATGAAAGTTTACTATGTTTGGGGTTCGAGGGACAGGGCAGCACATTTGTGCATGTAAGAGGGCTGGCAATGAATAGGGGTCTGTGGAGCTGTGTGTGGATCGTGTCTGTATAAATGTAAGTGTGTGTGTCTGTAAAGTGTGTTTGTGTTTAGACGGGAGTTTAAGAATCGAGTGTAAGAGAGACAAAGGAGGAGAAGGATATTGGGGGCGGGCAAGAGAAAGAGAGGAAGCCACTAAAATGAGACCAAAAGGCAGAGAGGTGGTGTGTAACAGGGTTGGTTATGGAACAGTGGCCGGAGCGGTAGATAAATCACAACAGAACACACACAGGAGTTTTCAATTTATTCTTCATTTTCTTAGATTTGATAAGGGTTTAATTAGATTACACTGTAATCTATTGACACATTTCTGCTAAACAGAAAAACAGAAGAAAATGTTATTTCCAGATTTTAAAAAAAGAAATCTCAATTGCATTAAATCCTATTGCCCTAGACCCTAAAACCCTCACCTGTAAACTGATCCTGGTGTAACATATTGTCCATAATTAGGGACTGATACTGAAACCTTGTGTTAAACGGGCCCGGGGCAAAATTATTAAAAAACAAAAATATTGATTAGATGTGATGTTAAAGGTTCTGTTAATTAGAGAAATTAACAAAATAGATTTCCTATTTATTTAGGCTTATCTCTCACCTAATCTCACCACCTCCTTGTATAATTTGCAAAAAAATTAAGATATTTGTCTATGAGGCATTTTTGCTATTTATAATCCAGTAGAGAGATCTCTGTTTTATGTGCAAGAGGCAAGGCCAGCTCTCTCTACCTCTCTCTCTCTCTCTCTGGCACACACACACAAACACACACACACACACACACACACAAAGTCACAAATAGACACATACAGACACATTCAGACCCTACTCTGACAATAGCAGAGAGACCAACATGGTCAAACGTCTTTTGCATGTAAGGGCAGAAAAGCAAGAAAGCTTTTGAAACATCTAGCGAAAGTACTTCAGGTAAAGGCAGAGAAATGCAGTTTTCGCCTCATAGCTCAGAGTTCAACTCATGCCTCATCCACCTCAGGTATGTTATGTATGCTGGCAGCCTAGATCCCACACAGAGTTAGCTTAATTATACAAACAAAGTTGCAGCTACAATGAATCAACCCACATTATCACCTATAACAGTGGCTTGTTCCAAACACTGCTGTTTCTTTTGCTGTAAACAATTATTTATTTGATTCATTTTACATTTCAATTAGCAAATTATAGTCTGTAATAGTTATTTGTTCAAAACAATGCTTTTACTTTACATAACATAGAATGTTAGTATGGGAAAATAAAGAATTGCCAGCTCTGTTCTTAATTATTTTGTTTCATTTTTTTCTCTTAAAAAATAACAAAAAGGAACCAATAGGAGTACTGTTAAAGTAGGTGATCGACAAGCAGTATTACAGGAG
The DNA here is from genome assembly GCA_900302555.1 of Myripristis jacobus. Taxonomy (NCBI): domain Eukaryota; kingdom Metazoa; phylum Chordata; class Actinopteri; order Holocentriformes; family Holocentridae; genus Myripristis; species Myripristis jacobus. The sequence goes on along the minus strand of OMLB01028440.1, from coordinate 13,054 downwards.
AAGTAGTGCCGTTAAAATGTTAACGTTACCCATTCCTAGCCATAACTGGACAAGATTAGTTTTCTGAATGACATCTGAGCTTCAGTTACCAATGCAGGACATGTGCAATTTCATGTACCCACTAGGATGGGATTAAAATCTCTACTTTCTCCCATTTCTCCATGGTAAAGGAGTGGCTAGTACATACCCTGCACAGTATGACCAACAGGTGGTTTTAGGCTGCTCATTACAGTTAAATCAATGAGACAGTTTCTACTTCTGTATGTCCCTACCAGTGGACGATCTGAGCAGTATATAATGGTGTATACAATACACTCTATGCTGCGGCAAAAGATGCGTTAGTTTTGCTGTAGAATAATTCAAAAATAAATAAAACATATAAGTCCTATGGTATCAGTAAAACATTTATGGAAGCACCTGTCTCTTAAACTCCATACACAGTTTTCCATTTGCACGGGATTAAAACTGTCCTCTGAAGACCTCTGAGTTTGTCGAAACACATTAGGTAATTTGTTCAATTAAAAGATCACTGAGGTCACCCATGAAAAACACAGACACGGTTGATTCAGACAGAACTAAGATCTAAATAACTTGACATTCCCCTGTGATATGAATCCCATCTGAATAGGGTTATTGTCAAGTGGCCACCCTCTACTTTCTGAAACACGGCATTAAAGCAAGGACAGGACATGTCATTGCAAAGCACAAGAGCCCAAATGGGAAGCATCTGTGGCAACAAGGACAACTAACATGCACACTGGATAAAAAAAATAAATAAATAATAATAATAAAATAAAAATAAAATAAAACTAAGCAAAACACCAGTCTGCATCATGTAAAGTGTGTTTTCTTACATGGTTGAATCTTTGTCCTGTCAAGGCTCAAACAGCCTAGCCTTATGGGGTGACTTCAATATTAGCGATGAAAAAGTTTGGCACTAATGCAAATTTGAAATGCTGTTGCGATGAAGTAATGTTCTTTTATACATCCCATGAAACATAGAGAATAAACTGGCTACCAAACTGCACTTACCCAGCCAATGCACTTGCCCCAAACTGAGCTTGCAGTCAGTTTTTTGGATTAGTGTGTTATCAGACTAGTTGATGAAAATGTTCCTCTTGAGGTCTTAACTGTGGCTCTTTAGAAAAGATTTGTCTCTGTTTGGTGACAAAAACATCTCCTCTATCTAACTATACAGGCTCTTCTGCCTTTGCATCCTCTTTGAGCTGCTTGGCACCTTATGTGCTGATGGCTGCCGTACAGTTTTTCACACTTATCGTAAAAGTCTTACGAACCTGGCTTTAAGCTGCACACATCACGGTGGTGAGAGACTTTCATCTTTTTACACCATCTTAAGTAGGACCACTGATACATATAATCCATACCATCACGTGCTGCTACTCCACTGCCCCCACTTCCTTTATCCATAAGTACCATCCCAGATAAGCACAGACCCTATTAGGGCCTTCCCCTGTAATAGAGGATGACGCACACACACACACGCACACGCACACACAATGGACAGAAGACAGAGAGGAGTCCTGGTAGACTATAAATTGTGGTGAATGCACCCTGCTAGGGCCATAGTAAGAGAGAGAGAGAGAGAGTGTGTGTGTGTGTGTGTCTGTGTGTGAAAGAGAGAGGAGAGATAGGGGGCTTTGCTGGGGACAGGCCAGCTAAGATCTATGGGCTGTCAGTAGCACTAATCAGGCTTTCCCCAGTAGCATTCATCTCTGGAGCGGCACCAAGAACTGGCCACTGACCAGCAGCCAGCCAGCCAACCGGGCTGCCAGAGCTACAGCACTGCTTCAATTGCTAAGCGATAACATAGGGGAAAGCGTATGACTCATGTGAGTGAATAACATGCAGAAGTTCATAAAGAGGCAAGGGCTTTAAACGTATTTTTGTCATGTATCTTTGATGTTGTTGTCAAGCTCATGTCCCCTTCAAAAAGACTTGTGCTGCCGTGTGAAATAAATGGAAAAGAAAGAAAGAAAGAAACTCTGACAGCCTGGGTCAATGTGAAGCCCTGTGTGTACGATACAGTTTCAGCTCTCGCGTGATGGATGGAGACTGACAAAACATCATGGGAGGATGAGTGAACATGGACACAACGTGCAGTATGTGCTGTGCGCCGTGTGCATTGACTGCATAAAGGCTGTGCACTAACCTAAAGGCAAAATTTGAAACTCTAGTCAACAGTACCTCAGAAATGCCATGTGAATCGCATCTGACCTCTGAGCATTGTTGCTGCTCTACATTTATGCTGTGTCCAAAACCTCTGCTTCTCTCTGCCAGCCCTATGCTCATTTTACATCCTCCACAGTTTGCATCTGACTTTGTCAAAGTTGTCTGCATAACATTTGAAGGAATATGTCATCGGAATAAAAGGCATGAGGAGGGAGGAGCGGGGGCCAAAGTAATCAGGGGAGCTGAAAAGCGTGAAAGTACCATTACTCATAATGCCATATACACACAGCAAAGATAAATGACTGCAATCCAATGGGAGCCCTCTAATATTGGACCCAGTTAGGCGGAAAGGAGGAGAAAAACCTTCCCCTTGCTTACAGCTTACCATTGTTTCAAATAATGGTTACACACTGGCAACTCACATAGAAACCAGAATCCAAACCGATGAGTGCAGCAGCGGGACCTTGAGAGAACAACAGGCTGTGGTAGGTGAGGATTAGAGATGAAATTGGTTAAAGCTAGAATATGCAGTTTTTGTCATTTTAAAATAACAAGGCTTAAAGTGAACATATTATACACTGTTAGCCTGCCTATCTGTGAGCCTACCTGTCCAAATCTGAAGAAGGGAACTTAGTCCAACAACCTCTTTAATTAATGCAACTGATGTTTCTTAGACTTCAGCAAACTCTATGAAAAGAAGGCTGACCTTTTTCAAATGAAGTGGGAGAGTGCCTGTCGTGCAGAAAAAAATGAATATGTCAGTCAGTGTCAGTGTAAATGCTACTGCGGATGTGAGGCCACTTAGGATGTAGTCATGTTTAAAGGATGATTGTATGTTCTTTAATACCAGGTAGAAAACTGGGTGCCTTACTGTGCGACGCAGCCACGACAACCTGTCGTTCAGCAATCAGTTTGACTTTGAGAAAGCAAAATGTGTATTCAACATTTTACGTTAAACTGCAATAATTCATGGTGATTTTTAGCTTTAAATCCTAGTTTATTAAATCAATTTTACACATGAAGCTTAGACTTTTTTTTGTTACATTTGCCCTACAGTTTGTTGAATAAATGTTTTGTTAGATTATTGTCTCAATGAGAAAATAATCTACACAGAAAGAATTTACAGATTTTAAAAACAATGCATCTCAGGACCACACAATTCGAGTAAGGTTTAACACATTACCTGAGTGGGAAGCTTTTGCGTAAATGTGTTCAGCACAGTGGTTTTGTAATGAATAACACAACAAAACTGAACAATCTTTACCTGGACATATGAGTGAATAAAATGGCACAATTTATGTTATTTCGATGTGTTTTAAGCACCTACAGTGCAGGGAGGGCAAAGTAACAAGAAAAACAGTAGAAACTGTTGAGAAACAAACACACAGTGAAGTGAAATGCCCAGCAGACGAGGCACTCTGCAGATTACCAGAATTCACCGTCTACTCCTCCATGAGTGGCTTTGTAGGTGCCAGTTACGTCACCCTCAGGCTAAATGTTGCTTAAGAGCAGGCAACTTATCACACAAGGTGACAAGTGTTGGGAGAGTTTCAAAAACAGAGGTTAAAAGGACAGGTGAAAAGTTACATATCATAGCTATAAGGAAAAGTGGTAAAAGGAGTATGTTATGATAGTCCTTTTAATGTCCAAATACACTGTAGGCACTGCAAGATAAAGGCAGACAGAGTGTACACTTTACTTGTGAAGACTTTCAGGGTTTCAGGGTCCACCAAGTTAAACTGAAGAATTTTTAAGACCTTTTTAAAACTATTTAGAAAGCAATTTCAGACCCATTTCACAACCATTTGGGCCAAAGAATGAGGAATAAAGAAAATCGACAAGGAAAAATATTGTGAGGTAGGCGTAGATAGATAGCTGATGGCTTTTCTCAGCAGCTTTATGTTTTTTTTTTCTGATTTTGTGTTCAACTCGAAAGCCTTTACACCCATGTGCCTAATTTGAGCATTTTCTTGCAGATACCGCAGCGGGCTTCATTCTCGCTTCCCAGAATTAGCTATAAACAAGGACAAAATCATTTTGTTCTTGTCCACATCTTGTTAAACCTACACTTTCCCATCTGCCAGATGTAGCAGTCAGAGACTGAAGTCCATTATATTAAATTAATTCACTGTTCACACTTAACATAGCTGACAAATCTAAGGCTTTCCTGTTGTTGAGTGTTTTTCCCGTGGCACTTCAAAACAAAGAAAAAAATTGGCTGCATTTACAAAAAAAAATCTTAAACATCATCCAATTGGTTTTTAATACCTATGCCAAAATTATTTAAGACACGATAAGGCTTTTTAGTAATTGAAATTAATAAAGACTTTCTAAGAACTTTCCACTTCCTTCCATGATTTCCTAACTTGTAACTCCAATACTGAGCCGGACAATAGAGGCATAACAGAACTGGTACCGTAACCGTAACTTAAACTTGATTATAACCACAGCCTCTAAAACATAAGAAGTTTATAAACTGGTGACACACACACACACACACGCATACACCCAAACACACACACACATAAATTAGGTCTCAAATCTTTCAGAGGCTTTTATCTCTGATGAACAAGCTGTGCCAGTAAGTATTCAGTTCACAGTTCATTGGAGTTTTAGCTTGTAAAACATTTGCTAAACACAGCATCTCCCGACATGGGTCTAATATCTATAACACAACAGCCATGAACACAAACACACACACACGCACAAGCACACGCACACACACACACACACACACACACACAGGCACGTGCGCGCATTCACACACACATGCACATACACACAAACACACACACACACTTTCCGGTGTGATTTCACTCTCAGCATTTTTCTGAAGTTGTTTAGCTGTGCAGGCAGCTATAGGAGTCAGGGAGAGAGGTACCAACACCAACAGCAAGAAACAATAAGAAATAAAAGAGAGAGGTAAAAAAGCTAAAAGGAAAGGGAAACAAAGATATAAAGGTATATAAATATGAGGAAAATGAGACAAGTAATTATAGAGGCCTATACCTGGAGGAATTGGGGGATCCCACATAGTTATCAATAAGCTGAATCAGACAGTCTTACAGTCTACAGTCAGACGGAAGTCCTTTCCCAGTTGGGGATCAGGGACAGCCTATAGTAATACAGGAAACATTTATGTAATGTTACATCATGTTTCCCTCTGGGCTCAACAGCCAGGCTTTTCACTGCCTGGGTCAGAGTTGCAGATTAAACACTGTCCATGAAATTATTTTTTATGGCTTCAAAGCATAAAGTTTTACACATGGAAATTAGGTTTGTACTGGCTTTGCTATTTTCTACAGCCTTTTCAAATCCCTACAACTAAATGGTGGCTTAAATAGCCATAGGCTAGCAGGTAATGAAAAACAAGAATAGTTTATATAAATAAATATATATATTAGCCTACAGGGTAAACTGTAGGCTAATATAAATTAAATTTGTAAGACTGTGAAACCTCTCTGTTCACCATGATTAACCACTAAGCCATTGTGCCACTCCAAATTAGAGAAGAAAACACTTGTTTCTAATGAAATGGCAGGAAATATGTGACATGTCTGTAAGTTTCACTGTCATTGCTCTCTTCAGCCAGTTGTTTTCCAAAATATAAGGCAGCTGGCTGGAGATCTATTTTCTGACGTGGCACTACCACTGTGGTCACCCAGCAGGTTGAACTTAGGAGTGGAGCCCCACTGAATGGTGACACAATGGTAGTGCTACGGCAGAAAATGGATCAGCTGGCTGAAGAGAGCAATGAAAATTAAACTTAAAGACTAAAGAAAAATAGCAAAGTTAGTGCCACATCTTTATGGAAAATAAAAAGATTTATGCTGTAAAACTTTCTGGTTTGAAGCCATCAAAGGAATATCTTACTTAGATCTGCAATATGCTGACATAAGGTGACCATCCACTCAAATGATGAAAAACTTCCAAAATTGTGCTGTGCAAAACAAAAATAAGAATAAGAATAATAAAATAAATAAAGGGCTTCTGGTTTCAACAAAAGTCTTCAAATTAAAGCTTGTTTGTGAAGTAGCATTTTATCAATCCCCTGGTGAGCCCCAAAGGAGAAGAGATTCATGCCCCACACCCCACCCCTCTCTCTATCTCTGTCGTCACTGTCAGCTTCGCTTTACACTTCAAAGACAGAGAGGACTGGTCCGAGTAATTAAAGTGGCTAGGTCAGCGGCATGGATTATGAAATCTGAGTTCATAAACAGCACAACACATAAAATAAGACGCACACAAACACATACACACACAGAATGACAAAGAATTGCCAACAAGCAAACAAAAAAAGCAAAAAGTATCACTAATTTCCTGTTAACACAAAGGATCAAAACATTCCCCTAATTAGGCAACCTATTTTACATGTGCTTGCATGCATGCGCACATGCACCAACGTGAGCACACATGCACATACAAACGCAGGCAGACACACACACACCACACACACAGACAGAGCATAAACACATACCTGCTGACAGAGCTTGTTACTACTATGTTACCAAGAAAAGGTGGAGATAAAAGTGAAATTTATGCTTACAGCGAGCAGACACCAAATCCTGACAATTAGATGAGTGACTGCACAAATGTGTAGCAAAACAGCATTCACACAGATGCTGACAGAATGAGTGTGAATATGAGAGTGTGTGTGACAAAACGCACAAACATATTCATGCCAGATTTGTTTCTTTACTATAGGCATATTTATAACAACACACATGCAGCCATCTGTTTACTTAAAAATCCTTCCTTGCAAATGGATAAGTGTTTCCAATTTTCAACAAACAAACAGAAAGGCAGTCCTCTTGCTATTCCACCTATGTTTTTGAAGCTGAGGGCATGATGTTTTTTTCGGAAGAATGGACCAGCCTGAGGTGAAGCTAACTACATGTCACTGTCTTACAAGCTATTTACAGTACAGTGAACTAGTGAACTATCAGTGCTGGAAGAAGAAGCTCCAAGACTTTGCCATTTCCGGAAAGCTTTAAGGAATGGTTCACCCAGAAACGCCTTTGTGAGAGCATTTTTCAGAAGTGGCTTATTTTGCGGTGTTTCAGCGAAAGCATATTAGTTTGGAACTTACTGAAGTTAGGAGTACAAAGGCAAGACTTGGATTACACTGAATGAAGATTTTTAAAATCTGAAAAGTCTGTTTTCCTATCAACTACATACCAGAAATTTCTAAAGTGTTTACAACCTTTGTTCTCCACAAGACAAGACCACTGAAGTCTAATTATTGCCCTAACTGCCATATCCACAACACAGTACTGACTGCACCATCAGGTATTTTTGTTGTATTGATGAGACAGCAAGTTATCAGACTCATCTATCACATGATCAATTAGCTCTACAGTGCCAGACACCAGACACTGAAATCTAATGAAGCTGACTTGAAGTGAGTCCCGATGACTCCTGATAAACATTTGATACCGTAGGTCTGTCACAGAAAACACTCCAGCGTCACCCACCAATGTGCAATTCAAATTTGGTAAGTGTTTTCCTTCTTTCTGGCCTGTAAAGATCTGGTTTAAAGTTTAAGCACTCTTTTCAACATCAGATTTTTTAAAAAACCAAATTTGCTATAATGATAAAATCACAACTGGTACCTCTTTGCCAGACATGAACCACACCACCTCACTCTGCATGCACTCAGTTACTGCATGTTCTCGTTCACTCATCTTCCAGCGCGCACACATACACACACACACACACGCACACGCACACGCACGCACACGCGCACATACACTCACGCACACGCACACACACACAGTCTATTCTTGACTTGTTTCTGTTTGTTACAGTTTCAGGCAACATGAACAGAGAGTCAGATTGCATTACACTACAGCTGGAGGGCCTATTCATTTTTTATCACTCCGCTCCTCAACCAACACCCTGGTTCTCTTCCACATTCACTTTTCTCCTCACTCCGCTCCCTTTGATCATACTCTTCTGTCCTTTTCCACTTCCTCTCTCTGCCTGTCTCCTCTCCTTCATTGTTATATACCATCAATCTGTGACATTCAGTTCATTCCAGCAGTCATTTTTTGATAAAGTATCGTAATTTACTCTTTTTGGTGGACTCAGTTTGGTGGACCCTGCCCACTGCTACTTAGTTACGCTATATGGACAAAAGTACTGGGACACACCTCTTAATCATTGAATTCAGGTGTTTCATTCAGTCCCATTGCCACAGGTGAATTTAAATCAAGCACCTATCCATGCAGTCTGCCTTTACCAACATTTGTGAAAGAATGGCTCATTCTAAAGAGCTCACTGAATTTGAGTGTGGTACTGTAATAGTCATGTAATAAGATGCCATCGTTGCAACAAGTCAGTTGGTGAAATTTCTTCCCTCCCAGATATTCCACCATCAACTGTAAGTCAACTGTAAGTGGTACTATTGCAAAGTGGAAGTGTTGAGGAACCACAGCAACTCAGCCACCAAGTGGCAGACCATGTAAAGCTAGAGGAGCGGGGTCACAGAGTGTTGATTCAATAACTGCAGAGCTCCAAACCTCCTCTGGCATTAACATCAGCACAAAAACTGTGTGCCGCGCTGTGAAGCGGTGTAATGCACACCGCCACTGGACTCTGGAGCTGGGCACACCTCTTAATCATTGAATGGAAACGTGTTCTGTGGAGTAACCAATCACGTCTCTCTATTTGGCAGTCTGACGGACGAGACTGGGTTTGGTGAATGTCAGTAGAACATCACCTGCCTGACTGCACTGTGCCAACTGTAAAGTTTGATACAGGAGGGATAGTGCTAAGAGCTTGTTTTTCTAGGGTTGGCTTAGGCATCTTAGTTCTCCTGAAGGGAAATCTTTTCTTTTATTCACTTTTCTGTTCCAGCATGGCTGTGTCCCAGTGCACAAAGCAAGCTCCATACAGGCATGGTTGGCTGAGTTTGGTGTGGAAGAACTTGACTGGCCCACACAGAGCCCTGACCTCAACCCCATCCAGCACCTTTGGGATGAACTAGAATGGAGATTGTGAGCCAGGCCCTCTGGTCCAACATCAGTGTCGAATGGGCAAAAATTCCCACAGACACACAAAAGTTCCTGTAGATGTAACATGTAGGTGGCCCAATACTTTTGTCCATGTTGTATATTTCCTACATAACCCAGCATGTCTTTGCATTATGAACCACTGATGCTACTGTCAGTGGAGTAAATGGTATCTCCCCCTTTTCTTTGATGGATTTTTCCCTGTATGATTGTTGAATGTTGACTCAAAATGATTGGTGAGTTAAAAAAAAAAACTTTTCTCTTTGAATCTGAGGGACTGACATCAAAACCTGGTATTTATCACCGATGTTTTATGTAGATAGGTTTTTTTCTCCTCTTAAACTCTCTCCTAGCTGCACTGCAAATATCTCTGCATGACATCACATCAACTGGTAGGTCATCCATAGACAAGACAAATATACCACCAAGCAACAAAATTAATTCATTCAGAATGTATTGCAATACCGCAACAACACAAGCGTGAGTTTGTTTATATCTGCAGGTATGTAAACTGGTGGACAGGAGGGCAATTCCATTGTGATGTTGGTATCGGGAAGAGAAAATAAAGTCTCAGCAGGGGACGGGAGAGCACAAAATGTAATACATGTAATCATCGAGTCACAGTCAAAGTTACTACAACCTCCGCCTCCAATTCAATTACAGTTAGCCTTGCCTGCTGTCTCTCTCTCTTTCTCTCCTCACTTTTCCTTGGTTTCATTGCCCTCTCGTAGACCTGAAACTTGTTTGGGTAGAAGATCTGTAATTATAAACATGATATAATCTAAGTGATCAGGACAGGATGGGACTGGGTATATGGCAACAGTTGCATGACAAGAAGAAATAAACCAGGACTGGGCAAGATGGGGAGAGAGATTCACTCTCCTGTGTCACCCTCTAACTGAACTACTGTCTATGCTTTTTGATTTTTGATTTTGATTTTTTTTTATGAACACAACAGAAAGAATGGCAGCTCCTCCACTTGTCAAAACCGATGCTGATTTGACGCTTTATCATGTACAACTTTAGATGGTTTGCAGCCCTTTTTTGTAGTCCTACTGCCAAAAAACCTGAGACTATTTCTCTCTTTTGCAATTGTGACCAAGGAATATGAGTTTAGCCTACAATGAAACAGCTTACACTATCACGTCCTAGAGCACTTCGTGTTTGCAAACCAACCTCACTGCTATGCACGTGAGCTCTGATTGGTTACTCTTCCTCTTCCTCTTCTTGATGTTTTATGGCAGTTGGCAAACAACAAAACGGTTATCACCACCAGATGGTGTGGAGTGTGGTTACAGGCCTGTCACCTGGGGAGCATCCCTCTCCCTGAAACCCTCACACCTCCTGCCCTTGCCCCGAGGTGTTCCTGAGGCTGACAGGGGAGCATGGGGGGCATTCTGTTCAATTTCTGCATTAGTGCTTTAAAGTGTTTCTCGGTTACATTCATTCTCTCCAACCCACAACTCTGGAATTTACTGTACTTCTTCTTGCCCAGGACCGAATTTTGCCAAAAACGTTTCTCCTCTATATTGTCTCATTCTCAGGTTCTTTACTGTCTCGTTAAAAAATGGCATTCAGTCTTGGTTTGTGTCTGGACAGGAGGACTCAGTAAGTTTGGTTAATACATGAGGTGTCTCACAGGTGTAAAGCAGCAATGATCACAGAGGTGAGAGCAAAAAGGGGCCCCGGTGCAGTGTGAAGACCAGTCAATAATCCAATAAGCAGGAGGACAGATGGGACACAGCCAGTGTTCATGCAGTGTCCTTTATCCTGAGGAGTTACGGCACTGAAGGGAGCAGAGCTGTTTTTGAAGTTGGGATAGTGTTCTGTGACACAGCAGATTTTAAGGCACATACTGCGGCATCACCAGCTTACACGTTGCTGCTGTAAATCATTTTGTCTCTCTCCTCATCCTATCTCTCCTATCACCCTCTACTCACTAACTCACTCACTCCCTTGCGCTGTGATATTAAAGTGAACACCTGGGGAGAATCTGGTACTGCAGACATTAAAGGAAAGATTTTTCAATCACAATCTCAACACCAGTGGCTAATCAAACAAAGCAGAAAATTCCATACAAATAATCTTGAAACCATTTCAACCCTGCTGGTCCCATTGGTGAGTGGGTGATTATAAATTCTAGTAGAGATCCAAAGGTTTCCAAAGGCACCAAACATGTCCTGCTGAATTACAGAGAAATGTGTATGAAGTGTTGCACAGTATATCTAGACATCTTTTATTTGATGTAATAGTGCAGATGATGTGTGATGTTACCGCTATGTGATGTGTGATGTTTGATGTGTGATGCAGCTTCAATATCTACACATATCTGCATTGTCATACAATATGGAAAATACTCTTTTTTCTCTAACTTTGAAACTACTTCAGTGCAAATATAAGGGGAAATCAACATTTATGGGATTAAAAAATGCTGTTCTACCTAACCATGCAGTGGTTTCAGAAACATATTAATCAAATCTAACTTTTTTATGCAATATAAATGAAGCAATAGCAATAGCTGCAATAGCTACCACTACATCATTATCAAATGATGTGTCGTGGAACTTTCTGAATTCAAGTATAGCCAATTAAACAATGCAGCAAGACAAGGCACAAAGTGATACGGTCCAAGATGCAACAGAATTGATCAACAAAGTCAGTAGACCGTTAGTATGCACTATACAGTCTCTTGGTATTTTAATTGGCAACAACTATATGTGAAATACATAGGGAACAATAACACGACACAAAAGGTTATTTGCTTGATATTCATGCTGATGCTACCACTGCAGTTTTTTGCTATAATCCTTGTCAGCAGCTCAGTGGGTAGACATAAGAGCCTTGTGCTGGTAGAAACTAGCAGCCTAGCAGCCTCATCACAAGGGGACTGCTTCACAGCCACTTGATTTAGGCATCAGGGCCAGAATGCATAATAGTTGTGAATGGGTTTGGAGTTTGCTTTCTTATATCAAATTTCATTTGGTCCTGTAGCCAGTAATTCTAGATAAGTATTCCAAATAGTAGAAGCTGAAACACTGAACAAGATGACTCATCAAGTGGAGGAGGGGAAAGAAAGCATTTTTTTCATCACTAGAAGTGAGGTTTGAAGAATTACTAGGACTGTGGTATCTGCTTCTGAGATTAGAGGTCAATTCAGGCCTAAAGATTCACGTTGTGGAACTGCATCTCAAACAACTGCAGACGTGAAGTTATTCATAACACCCGTTCACTTGTGCCTGTCGATCAAGCTTTTAAGTCTGACATCTGTGTTTGTTTTAGTCTCACAGCATAGAAGACTTTAAAGCCATCTCTGGCAGGCTTCCATTTATGCTAAATTAAAAGTTGTTTAGGGCTAAAGCCAGATAAGACAATCTGAATTTACATTTAGCATTTAATTTCACTTTGAAAGTGAACCTCAAGAATAGCTGGGGATTCAGGGGCTAGCTGAGGTTACACTAGTCATTACCCACTACAATAACAGCAGTATCTATAATCGAACTGTGGTATTCCTACTGGGTTTTGTGGCAATATTTCAGTGAAAAAGAAAAGAAGAAAAAAAGAAGTAATTATAGTTGTTGAAAGCATATGACTGTAATGCCATGAAAGCACTTTAAATAAGCTAAGCGAGTGGCCATGTAACTTCAGGCCAACTACGACAGGAGCACTTCCAATGGTATAAAGACTGCAACCCTGGTGAGTTAGGACGAGATCCAACAGTGTGATGAAACCATCTGACACATATGAGAAGGGCAGAGGAAACATGCAGTGGTGGGGGAGCGGAGCATTCAACCAGCCAAGGTCAGAGAACAGTAGGAGACTGCTTAACAGACAAACCACTCAGGTGGGAAAGT
>OMLB01028439.1:0-10743 GCA_900302555.1 Myripristis jacobus | reverse complement strand
TTTAGTCGACTAAAACTAGACTAAAAAGCCAAGACTTTTCGTCGACTAAAATGTGACTAAACAAAAAAGAATACAAGTTGACTAAATATGACTAAAACTAATAAGGGCATTTGACACAAGACTAAGACTAAAACTAAACTGAAAAATAGCCGACGAAATTAACACTGGATTTAGGCCACCATTTTATTTAGAATATGTAGCCTATGTTAAGCCTTCTTTCAGCTTAATAAGGCCTAGGCTATTTGTTGATGTGGTGAACAACCTGGTATCAGTTTGCAGAATGTTAGGAGTGTCTGCAAATAAAGATGTTTCTTAAAATATTCTGATTTTTTGCTTGGGAGATAGCATCAATTAGGCATCCCCGTGAGGAACTGCTCAAACAGCATTTTATGTAGGCTAGTGGGAAATCCTTATTTATTGTGAATGTTAAGCCATTATTATTAACTTTTGCATGAATGCTGAAGCGGGATAAAATAGGCTAATGCAGTAATGCAGGTTCCTCACGTTAAACTGCTATGCATCAAAATTGTAATACTTTGTTTTAAATGCATATGACTCAGGGATGTCAGTTTCACATAAACCAATAAGGCTATGATTAAGCTAATCAAGAGCATGGCCTATACCTTTTAAAATAAGTGGGTCGGGAAGCGGGTCGGGTACATTATTTTAATTAATGCTTGCGGTTGGGTTGGTTGAAAACGTTGGGCGAGGGCGGGTCGTTTGTAAGTGTAGCCACGCACCACTGGCATGTATGCGCGCGTGTCTGTGTGTGTGTGTGTGAACGAGAATGACGGAGAAAGAGCACTATGCAAAGATGAATGAACGGAATGATATTTATATTTCAAAATCGTGTTGGGGAAAAAAAAGCGGAATCAGTTTGTGGCGTTTGGTGTTGATTGTGTGGCGCTGCGCCACATGTTGGTCTATGTATGGGAAACACTGTATATACACACTCAATTCTGTAAATCTTTTCAGCTACAATATTGATGTATATTGCTTGCTTGCTGTAATAGGAAAACATCCATTTTACTTTTGCACCCAGGACTCAGAGACATGATCTCTTTATGAGAGATTAACAGGCTACATATTGCTCCATATTGGAAACTGCAAGCTATGAACCTTGTCTTTTGAGCGTGGCTTTGTCAGTTTCAGTGCAAAAGCTCTTAAAGCATCTGACGTCATTCCCTGTGGCTAGTTTCTAGATTTTGGAGACAGATGAGTGGCATAATATATTTTAAATGTTTTTTAGTGTTGTTCTGTGTATGACAGCCCCTGTAAGTCAGAGGAAACCTGGCCAGCTCACTCTACCTTTCTCTCTCTTTATCTGTCTTTCTCACTATCATACTCTTTCTTCTCTTCTCTGTCGCTTTCTTTCCCTGCTTATTTCTCACAGTTTCATAATCCTACTGAATATGATGCAACCATACAGTAACAATGCACAGACAGACAGGCAAACAGACACATGCATACTACACAGTCAAATACAGACAACACACAGGCAGACACAGTTCTTCTAAAACCAGACAACTCAGGAAATATTTCATCTACATTTAGGTTCAATTCATTCACACATCAAAATCTCATCTGTCTGCTTTTATTTCTGTTTTTTAACCTGTCTATCTGTCTGTGTATGTAGGCCAGGGTGCCCCAGTTGCCACAGGACCTACTTTAATGTGATTGGCTTAATCAAGCAGTCCTCAGCACCAGAATTGTATCCCTCCACCTTGTAAGGCCTAGTCCCTGACCTCACCTTTCAGTCGGAGAGAAACTCTCCAAGATATATATGTATAATTTTAACATTCCCCGCAAAAACCATGGATCTCCACAAAATCAGTTTTCCAGGAATAAAGGGATAAGGTGTTGATTTTGTCCACATGTTGGATAATATCAGGTGTAATTTACAATAGAATAAAAACATTAGAACTGGACATTTGAGGTTTCAGCAGGAAACCTCCAGGCCAAGACACCACAGACATGCAGAAGATACAGTGTAATGAAAAAAGAATGTGTGATAGCTTCAACAAGGCCTACTGCAAGAATTATCACTGTGGGGGAAAAAAACACAGGGAGCACTTGGTTATGTTGCATGTTAGTAACCGATAGACTGTAGGCCTACTTAACACCTGTTTAAATAGTCATCAACATATTTTATATCATTCAAGAGTTTAAATTCTATTTTACTGCTATGTTTGTAAATGTTTTTATTTTTCCTACTGATTTCTATTTCTTATTTTATATTCAGATTGTGTGTATTGAAGTTTTATTTTTTCTCATTCTAGTTTATGTTCCTCTATCGGCCCCTCTTTAAATGATGGTCGGATGAAATCAAACACACGTCAAAACTAAGCCACTCAAATATCTGAAAGTGCTTTAGCCTCTATTAACTCAGGTCAGCCTGCCACCAATATATGTCATTGCCAATTAAATTGCTGAAACTCAAAAGAGACATTCAGTAAGCTAATGTTGCCAGGTAACAAATACACCTCCAGCCTCTATGCAGAGTTTTGGATGATATTGCTTAGCAACTAAATTTGGCTGCAGGTATTAAAAATTGACCTCTCAGTGTTGTATAAGTGTGTTACATTTTGGGGCACAGAATTCAGGCTTATAATGTTCCAGTTCACAAGTACACTGTAAACCAATGACAGTCTAGCTACTGAATAATCATTTTTTGACATCAGCACATTTAGAGACACTAAGATTCTCTAGCCTTAGAATAAAGAGGGACTCAGCGGTCTCCACATCACATTATCAGGTACCATCCAGATGCCAAACTACAACTTTAAGGAGTATGAAAGCTTAAACTTTTTTAGGTGTCAATGTTCAGAATAGTTTTGAAACATGTTTTTGTTTTTTGGGGTTTTTTTTTGTGGACATGTTTTTTCATGGTCAGTACACCCTGGTCAAAAATACATTTCATCATGTTTTTCTGTTTTGTTTTTCTGGGTTCCCTGCAAATTCCAGCTCACTGTCCCAAACTAGTGATTGGAAAAAAAAAAAAAAAAAACAACCGTGAAGAGTTTCGTTTTGGTTTACCCTCACCTGCAGAGTGGGTGCTCATTTTGCAGGATAGAAATTTTGATTTACAATTACAACTAGCACTAAATTAAACCAGACATGCATTTTTAGTTTTAGTTAGTTCTGAAGAGATTATTATCCACTGACAAGTTAAACGCAAGATGATATCTGACTAGATCCAAAATTTAGATGCTCAAATAAAGACTGAAATTTTAATGAGCAAGCTTTAGAGATGGCAACCAAATGGGGTCACTAGGCTAGAGCCCAAAATCCTGAAAATCCATCCCTGGTAACAAAACAGATTGCAACAAACTGCTCTGCCCGTCAGCCAAACTGAGACCCCTCCATCACCAGGAGAGATACTGAGGCTTAGCAGGGCTCAGGAAACAGAGTTACTCTGATCATGTTGTGTATTATGCCTGGAACAATCCCATAGCTTTGGAGTGTACCATTGAATCCGTGGGCTAAGGTGAATGCCATGTATTTGCGATGTTTCAGGCTCAAATCTTGCTCATGGCCTCTCTCATCCCAAGTCTCTCTGCCATCTTTCCTGCCACTGCTCTGCATACTGTCTAATGAAGCAGAAATAAATCCCAGAGCTTTATAACTGCAGTAGACAGAGCTGTGAAGATGAGATGTTTCCTCCTACGCAGGCAAGCAGACAGGCAGCAGCTCTAGAGACCCAAACACCACTGACTGTACTGTAACGCAATGGAATAAATGATTAACTTTCACTGATAGCAAACTGTAAGCCTGCAGCCGCCATCTGAGCTGTTAGCTAACTGACGTTATCATAAGATTTCATAGATTTAATTCTGCAGCTGGTAAATTTCTTCAGATTTTGCTCTAGTTGCAAGTCTTAAAAATGATGGAACATATCTTTATTGTAATGTCAGGTTCACACTTTATAGCTAAGAAAACTTGTAAGGGCTGCCATGTCAGTGAGCCTTGTTCGGGTTGATGGGACCAGATGGAGCAGAGTTGTATGAGTGAGTCAGGAACATCAAGATGGCTGGAATAAAAATGACTAAAAATAATAACAGTGGTGGTTGGAATAAAAATGCCTCAGTTCGCCATGAGGGTACCACAGGTAGGCAGATAGATCTAAATGTACAATATGATATAATATGTGATGTTGCTTACAGGGTTCCTCATCTTTTACAGTTTATATTAGTTTTCTTAATTAATTTTCAAATTTCACTGTTATTTCAGTTAGATTTCTGTTGGTGATGCTGACTCTGAGTTTTAATTTAATTTTCATTTTTCTCTTTATTATTTATTTCATCATTTTTATATTTTTATAAATGTCCAGTTTTAGTTAAGTTTTGAGTTTCTTTTAAAGTTTCCTATCAATGGTCATGCATGTATGGAGTGTGCTGTTAACACCTGTTTTGTGTACATACTAAGAGAAAATCATCCTTGGATACATGAGAAGGGTTGAAAAATTCAGTTTCAATTTTTTAAATTTCATTTCTGCTTTGAAGCAAGACATTTAAGTTTGACATTATTTTCAATGAATGAAGGTAATTGTTTTATTTTCAGTAATTAGTACTAAAATAACTGCAGTTTATTAAATAGATAAATTATTTCCGTTTTAATTCTTTAATAAGAAAATGTGTTGTCTTTTTGTTTAAGATAACTATATATTGGGCATACAAATGTTTTTTTCATAAGTGTCAACACCTTCTTAAACCTCTGATATGACCCAGGGGACAAAAAATAATACTTTTTCTCTTTGACAGTTTTATCAAACAGTTGTATATGAGAAACTACTGTACCTTAGCAATACTACAACTTTCTATCAATTTTACAAATCTTACAATTTGATCCTAGGCACTTCAGCTGTCAAACATAATCTACTGATTTATTGTTGCATTGTTTTGTTTTTTTTGTTTTTTAAATTTCTTTTAACTCTGCCTTGTAAGGTGACCTTGAGTGTTTTGAAAGGTGCCTATAAATAAAATGTTATTATTATATTATTATTTTTATTTGTATTATTATTAGTAGTAGTAGTAGTAGTAGTATTAATACTACTAGTGTGCAGTAAAAAAAAAAATAAGAATAAGAATAAGTATTATAAAATGTTTTTCACTGAATCTGTATTATCAGAGAATGAGCTCAACATAATTGTTACAAATTCTAACTTACAAGTTATAAAGTTCAGTCTTGAACTCACAAAACCCATCACAAGAAAAAGGCACTCCAGAGGGGATAAAAACTGTGGTTTACCACTTAAGAAAAAAAAAACTTTCTAAGAGGATCATTCTTACACTTGTTCTGTAAGAGCCTTACAGCATATGAGCTGCCCTCAGGTGGTCAGGCAGAGAGCTCTGCAGGCAGGGGAGCAGCCGAGAAACCCCGGTCCCCCATGGTGCAGAGCTGAGTCCTAGAGGCATGGAAGACCAGGCTGTCGCCTGACCCGAGGTAACTAATGGAGGTTTGGGGAAATCCTAGTGGCTCAGCAGGGAAGGACGCATGTTGTTCACCCACAAGTTTGAATCCTGTTCTGCTGCAAATTATATCATATTTCCAAAGCAGAAATATGCTTTAAGAAGTACCAGGAAGCAACGGAAGGTTTGGGGCTGAACAGTTAGTCACATGCTGGTGTGGGTGCTCAGATTGTTCTCAGACCCACTTGTTAACTCACATACTGATATCTTTACTCAACAATAAAGCTCTTTAAACTGAGCTGCTATTAAAAGTCAGGATACCGCAAGCAGCACAGACATACATATATGTATACATATATGTACCCTGAGACAGATTGCTCCTCACCCACACAGATTCCTCCACACATAAATGCCCCTCAAATTGAGATGAGATCACTAGCAACTGTTCATATGTCTTTCTGGGTTACAAACACACTTCTCCATACTCCATATACATGAACAGTGCCAGTAGCACTTCTGGACTAGTGGGACAGCATGATACTGCACAGCTATAGCAAGAGCCCTGATACAGGAAAATAAAGGAACGTTATGTAATTAATACTCCTCCTCCTATGCAGATACAGTAGGTAAGCCTGGCAGTCCTCGCCTTAGCTCTCACCACAGCCATAAAATGACTAACACATCTCATATATTCCCCTGTATTTAGTATATGTCAGTCATTCTTAACTCATACATTTCCATATTGCCAAACAGCCCTAGATTCAGGCACAGCTACAGTCTTTGTGTGACTAATACTGTAAAATACATGCTCTGTAATGTTATTGATGTCATTAAAATAGGTTTCATACTGTAATACCTAACCCCCCTCT
This sequence comes from Myripristis jacobus, assembly GCA_900302555.1. Taxonomy (NCBI): domain Eukaryota; kingdom Metazoa; phylum Chordata; class Actinopteri; order Holocentriformes; family Holocentridae; genus Myripristis; species Myripristis jacobus. Next base: position 4,466 of record OMLB01028439.1, on the reverse strand, counting down.
AATGCAACGCAGCATGCAGACAATCTCTGTCCTTCTCCCTCTCTCTCTCACCCACACATACACACACACACACACACACACACACACACACACACATATAGGTACAACACAGTGTATCAAAGCCTAAAGAACCTCTGTTTACCTGCTATCAGTATCCTAAGATTCACAGTGTTGGCAAGGACAAGTGACTGGTAAAGCCAAGAGAGACAGAGAAAGTGGTGTGGGGCGCTTGCTGTCAAATTCCCTTCTTCAGAAATCGTTCCTCTCTTTCCCCCTCAGCCGGCTTCTTCCAACACACCAGCTTTCATCTTTCCAGTAAAGAGAGCAGGAAGAGAGCGAATAAGCCTATATTTAAATAATTAGCATTTCTCTTGCATGTTTTTTTCTTCTTCCAGATTTCTCTACAATCTCTGGGGAAGCCGGAGCACCAGTGATACACTGCCGCGCACTCCGCTGCAGGAGTCCGAACGTCAATCACACAGGTAACCTAGGGAACCACTGTGCCCGCCTCTAGCCAATGCTGATTGGTCAGCAGGATGGAGAAACAGAAGTCACAAGTCATCACAGATCCACAGATGGATACCAAGAGCTCTGGTGGGATTGTGTTCAGAGCCAAATAAACAGTAGTGGATTGCAGTACTTGTGAACTCTCTCCCCCTCTATCTCTCCCTCTCTCCTATCTCTGACTTCAGAGCCTGCCGCTTTATTTTACAGTTGCTAAGCAACAGACTAGTGTGTATGTGTGAGAGCGCATGTGTGTGTTGCAGAGAGGGAGAGGATATGTGGGAGAAGGAAAGGAGTTCAAGTCCTCAACTAACAGTCTCTCGTTCTCTCTCTATTTCTCTCTGTCAGAGGTGTGGATGGATACTGAATATTTCAGCTCTCAGCAGCAGTCTGTCTCAGTATTATGGAGTCTGTTGTTGCTTCAGAGAGGCTGGCTAGGCTGTTAAATGCACCACTAGGGGTTAGTTAATGGGGAAGGAGAGGGAACTGCACAAATTACAAACTACATTGCTTCAATAAACCATAAAATTAAAGGGCAGATAGATTGAGGGGAAAACAATATCCACATTTGTTAAACATACAATCAAGCGTTTATTTATTTGAGTTTGACTCGAACATGGTAAACATGCTTTTTACTGCTTCCATAAGCCATTGTGACTCAGTATATGTCTGTTGTGATTCTCAAGTTGATTCAGACTTTTCAGCCTCAAAATAGATGTAATACATGCAATGTTGTCATAAGCTCCTTGAAGTCACACTGATGCTATATTGGTACACCTAACTTTGTAACACTTTTTGTTGTCCAAATAAAAAAAGTCTTGAGATAAAGCAAAGGTTCTTACTTTTTTTAAACAGTCATTGTTGTTATATTTTTATTTGTTTATGTACTTATTTATTTATGCATTAATTTTTCGGCCATAGTTTGATGAAGTAGTTTCAATGTACTGTAGCTAGCTACATTTTTTGAGTAGCTTTCTCCAAAGGATGGCTTGGCTGTAGCTTAGCTAGAGTAGGATTTCCCTAAAAAAAGTGTGTACAAAACAGTGAATGATCACTTACAGCCCACTAGAGGTGTGTGGCGGTGTGTGTATCTGCAGAGACCCTGCCCTCTGCCTGAATTTTCTTGTTTTGCGGAGCTTGGGACTTTCCTGAGTGTCGGCCTCTGAGCACAGGGTGTGAAGCTCCCAGCCAATCACAGTGCACAGTGCCAGATCAATCACACAACATTCGATAGGAATCTGCGAAAATTGTGACTGTGGTCCACGTCCTGTGGTCCATGAAAAAAGGAAGTATAGCAAGGTAAAACACCAGGGGGACAAAGCTCATTACATAAGGAGGATGAATCTGGGGTTAGCTTTTAAGATCGGGGATGGCAGTGTTACATTTCATTCCATCGCCATCCTAGGAAATGAAAACTTGCTGACAGCAGTTAGCTTAGTAAGGGAGGAGGAGCCTCGTGAAATGAGTTTAGAAACCACATCTGACAAATCCTACTCATTAAGCCTTTAAACAGCTCTTAGCTTGTGATGTGACAGTTTCAAAGTAGATTCCCCAGCACTGCTGAGTTTGTTTGCAGATAAATGAGACATTCTGTCATATCTATACACATGAATATGAAGCTTTATCCTAACATTACTATCACCTGAGGATTGTTATCGCACTCCTTTTCTGAGTTTTTTCAAGCGATACTGTGCATCGTCCACTTTTTTTGGGAGCACCAATATGGCAGCTGACCTACCTTTGGTGACTTCAACCTTAGTTGGCAGTCTACTATTACATTATTATTACAGTCTACTATACATTTGTCCTGAGTAAATAACAGATCAGCGGGAGCAACGCAGTTTCAACAAAGGCTGCCATTTTACATTAACAGACGGGGCTTTTAAACAGCATCTCATCCACTCACCAACTGCATGAGATTATTATATATCTCTATCATGCTCCTTTCAAAATGTACTGATACACTGTGCTTGAAGGACATCTCTTACAGCTCCAGTGACACTGTGTGGAATATCCATTTTAAAACCAATAAATGATTTGGATGTGTTTTGGAGACAAAAAATACTTAAAGTCACAGTTTTGATATATTGTTACACAGTGGACAGTTACTAGTGCTATTAAGACTCTCAAACACTCAAAGCAGCTGCTGTTAACAGAACAATTGTGGGTTTGACATTAGTTGAAATTATAAATTATCTCCTCTTTTCATCTGCAATTAAGGTACATGTACTGTTTTTAAACCCTTTCATTACATTTACATGCTATGATCTGCCGGTTACAGGAATTTTCTCCTGGTGAGATGTTGCTTCATGTGTGTTATGTGTGAATACAGCTTAATCTCACCTTCAGCACTTTTTATTACTACAGTTGATATGATGAATGGACAGTTTTGTTATTTACAGGTCCGTGGGGTGGGGTAGACTTAAGCCCCCCATTATACTAAATGAGAATAAATAACAAATGGATGAGTGAACTAAATGAATGAATGGTTTTGCATTGCAAAGACATTTAGAAGTATGTCTGTGAAAGTTTGATTCTTTTAATTTTTAATTCTTCATTAAGCCTAATGTTTTTTTTAATATCATTTTTATGATTAGTCTTGTAATCTGCTATGCTGGATGCTGGATGGTTTTTATATTCATGTTTTATCATCTTTTTTCCTCTGTGTTTAATGCTCTAATTTGTTTAACTGTAAACAATCTGCACCAGATTGTAGGAAATGTGCCATACAAATAAAGTTTGATTTACTGACTGACTGGACCAAAACATATGCCAAAAGACAGCAAGGCCTCCAAGGATCAATTCAATAGCCCATGGTACTGAATACATCAGACAGGTTGATGAAATGAAAAGTAGACGCCAAAGTAAAAATTATTTGATGAATAGTCTCCATTAAGTTATGACAAGACTTCCTTTTGTTCTGTTGTTATTTAATTTAGGTCAAATTATTGTGTGTATCTCAGTGCTGGAACAACAAAAAAAGAACAGAATGAGTACACTCACTCAGGTCCAGGCCTTTACTGCTGATGCTTGTGACCACATGGAGCCAGACTTCCACAACACAGCTGCAGTCAGCCTCTGACTGTTCACTCAAGGGTGAGGAAAACATCAGGCGGTCTGAGGAAATGAAAAGAAACGGCTATGATCCTGGTGCACAGTCCCTGTTCAAAGGCAGTTTGTAAATATTAAAATGAATAGAATGAAACGGAATAAAAGAGTGCTATGTGAGGGGCTCTGGATCCAAAGTTTTTGCAAATGATTCTCCATGTTGGTTTAACATGGTGTCAGTACTGTAGCTAGTGGAGACATAAAGAGCTTCTTATTTTTTCTCTGGAAACAAACTCAAAACTGTTGACCACCACTGTTGATGTGTCCATAACACTGGTACCATGCTGGAGTCCCTCTATCAGATATGTAAGTCTGCTCCATCATGGAGTGCCAAAAGGAACCGCTTGCTTATTGCTAAGTACACTCACTAAAGGATTATTAGGAACACCTGTTAAATTTATTGGTAATGCTATTATCTAATCAACCAATCACATGGCAGCTGCTTCAATGCATTTAGGGGTGTAGTCCTGGTCAAGACAATCTCCTGAACTCCAAACTGAATGTCAGAATGGGAAAGAAAGGTGATCTAAGCAAATTTGAGCGTGGCATGGTTGTTGGTGCCAGACGGGCTGGTCTGAGTATTTCACAATCTGCTCAGTTACTGGGATTTTCACGCACAACCATTTCTAGGGTTTACAAAGAATGGTCTGAAAAAGGAAAAACATCCAGTATGTGGCAGTCCTGTGGGCGAAAATGCCTTGTTGATGCTAGAGGTCAGAGGAGAATGGGCTGACTGATTCAAGCTGATCAAGAAGATAAACTTTGACTAAAATAACCACTCATTACCACCGAGGTCTGCAGCAAAGCATTTGTGAAGCCACAACACGCACAACCTTGAGGCAAATGGGCTACAC